>JAJLYQ010000053.1:0-223718 GCA_022984935.1 Hypoxylon sp. NC1633 | reverse complement strand
TTTTTTTTAATAATTAAAGTAATAAAAGAAAATAAAAGTTATTTTAAAACTAATTATAATGTTAATATAATAAAAATAAATAAGGATTTATTTTAATAAAGATTATAAAACTTAAATTAAGTTATATATAAGTTAAATTAACTATTTTAAAAATTAATTATTATATTAAATAAACTTAAAAAATATAAGTTATGTTTTAATATAAAAAAAATAATTAAATAAAAAATAAATAATAACTTTAAATATAATATTATAACATTTTAATAAGGTTAATTAAACTTATAATTATAAAGATTTATATATTAATAAAAACCTTTATATTAAAACCTTATAATTATTATAAAATAAGTAACTTTTTATATATTTAAAAGTAAAAATAAAACTAATAAAAGTAAAGTTATTAAAACTTTATTTATAATTTTAAAAGTAAAAAATATAAAATAAAAGATATAAATTATTATTATTTTAAGTAATATTAAAGTTAATTTAAATAAAGTTATTATACATTTAATTATAAAAATCATTTTAAATTTAAATTAAAAAATATTAATTTAAAAAGTAATAAAATGGAAAAATAAAAATATTTTTATTATTAATAAATATAATATAATAAAAGGTATAAAATTTTATGCCATTTATATATAACTATAAAAAGCTTATAATAAATTTAACGAAAATTTTAAAAATATTTTAATTGAAATTTTAATAAAAGATTTTTATTAATTTAAGCTTATAAAATTTATTTCTTTATTATATTTAAATAAGTTAATAAATTAATAAATGTTTAAATAAAATAATTTAATATTTAATTTTAATAATAATTCTTATTTTTTAAGTTATTAATTATAAAATAAATTTATAACGGTATTTATATTAAACGAATAAATGAAAGTAAATAACTTAATATTAAGCGTAATATTTTTTAATTTATATAAAGGTTGTTAAATTAAAAAACATACGGATATATTAAATGTAACTTTAATTAAATTAAAAAATATTAAATTTAATTAAAATATAAAGGTAATTATTTTATTAAATGTAATAAAACATATAATAAACTTGTAAGCTACCATTAAATTTAAATAATAAAAAAGTTAAAAAATATACATCTTTTTATTAACATATAAATTAATTAATAATATAAATGTAATAAAAACTTTATAAAAGGCTTTTTAAAAAATAAATAATTTAACTTTAAAGGTATTAATATATTTACCATTTATAAAAAGTATACTAATAATTATTATAATAAACATTTATTAAACATTTAAAATAATAAATAATGTAAAATATATTATTAAAGGATTTATATTTAACCTAAATAATGTTATATATATATTAAATTTAAAATTATTTATAATTATATAACTATTAAAAGTGATTTTCGTTTTATTAAAAACTACGTAAAATTTTTAATTAATAAGCTTAAAAAAAGGTATCTTATCATTTTTTTTATAAAAAGTACCATTTACTCCTTTAAAAAAGTTAAAAAAAAGTATAAAATAAAATAAACCTTTTATTAAAATTAAATATACTTTAATATTTATATTTATAATTATAAAATTTAAAGCTTAAAGTTTAATTTTATTAAAAATATATTTAAGTTTAATATTAAAATTCCTTTTAAAAAAAGGGGTAAATTTTATAATTATTTATATATAATTATTTAAAGTGGTTAATTTAAAAGGATTATAACTGTTTTCATTTATTAATATAAACCATTAATTAAGCTTAAAATTACCTTTTTAAATGAAAAAGTAATTAAATTATATAATAAAATTAAAAAAAAACTATTAAATTATATTAAAACTTAATTTAAAAAGAAAGTAATTAAAGAAATTAATAAAAACATTATAATTTATAATAATAAATAAATATTTAATGTAATTTACCTTTTATTATATTTATTAAAAGATAAATAACTTAATATATTTTAAGATTTAAATAATTTTTTATAACGTAAAAAAGGATTATTTTATTATACTTATTATTAAATGTAAAACCTTATTTAATATTAATAATATATTTAAACGATAAATATTTTTATTTTAATTAATTAATTACATATTATATCTTGTTTTTTTTAATTTTTTAATTCTTTTATAATGTAATATATAAGGAATTAATTACGGTATAATGTAATTAACTAAACATTTTTACATAAAATTTAATTATAATAGATTTTATTTTTATTTATAAAATATTTAAAGCCTTTTATACGATTTAAAACCTTAAATAATATTGTTTTATTAATATTATATAATTAATTTAATTTAAAAAATTTATTCGGAACGAAATAATAAACAAAATTAAATATAATTTAAAATGTTTAATTAACGATATAAGATTAAAAAGGTTATATAATAATATAAAAAAGTTAATAATATATATATAATATAAATTAAACTAATTAATTTTAAAAAAATAATTTATAAAACATTAATTATTATTAAATTTAATTTATTATTATTAAACTTTAATAAAGTAAATAATATAATTAAAATAAATAAGTTTAATATATTTTTATAACTAACGAAATTTTAAAAAAATACTTTTATAATATTATATTAAATAATTAATAAAAAGTTTAAGTTTAAGAATTATAAAAAGTAATATAAAACGGGTTTATACATTTAAATACTTCGTTATATATATAAATTTATATATTAAAATAAAGCTATAAAGGAATAATATTTATATAATATTAAAAACATTTTTTATTATATATAATATAAAAATAAATTAAATAAATGAATTAATTAAACTAATTATTTATTTAATAAAAAATTATATAAAATAATAATATTAAATATAAAATAATAAAAAATTATATAAAATTATATAAACTAATAAAAATTAATGTTAAAATAATTAAAAAAGTTAATATTATATATTTATATAAAAGTTTCACTATATATTAAACAATTTAATTAACGATATTAATTGTTAATTTTATTAAATGTGTTATTAAGGACCTAATTTAATTAAATATTTTTTAATAATATAAAAGAAAATGTTTTAATTATTAAATAAACTTTAATTAACGAATAATAAATAAAGTGATTTACTTTTAAAAAATTAACTTAAATATAGTTAAATTTTTAACTTTTTTAACCTTATATTACTTATTTTATTATTTATACATTTAAACTTTTTTTATTAAACCTGGCTTTTTTTTATAAAATAACCATGTATTAATTTTAATTTAAGTTTATTACTATTTAAACTTTAAGGATTATAAATAAATAAAAAAAAGAAATAATTTTAAAGATAGTTATATATTAAGGATTATAATTATAGTTAAAAAAATAAAATTTATTATAATAATTATTAATAAAAACATTACCATTAAAATTTAATTCATTAAAATTAATATTATAATAAACATTTACATTTTTAAAACCTTTATTAAGTTTTAACTATTTAAAAGCATTAAAAAACCTTAACTTTTTTTTAATAAAAATTAACTATAAGAAGTGTTATAAATTTAAACTTAAATATTTCCTTTATATATTTTTTAAACCTTAATGTTAATATAATATAAAAAAGAAAAAAATTAAAAAATAGTTAAATTATAAAAGATATTTTAAGTAAATTTTATAAAAAATAATAATAATAATAACCCATTAAAACTTTTAGTTTTAAAGTTATAAAACTAGCGTATAAATTGGATTTTACCGTAAAAAAAAACTTATAATATATTTAAAGTTTATAAAAAAAACTTATACTAGTTTTTATTAATAATAATAAATATATAAATAAATTAAACATTATTTTAATAAATATAAATATTAACGTAAAATAATAATAAGTTAATAATATATTTAAAAGTTTTAAGTTTTTAAAAAGTTTATAAATATTTATATATATAATTTATTTAAAACCATTTAACTTTTACATTAAAAATAATGTAAATAATTTAAAAACTAAGTTTATTTTTAATAAAATTATAAGCTTTATTATAACGTGTAAGATATTTAAAAAATTAAAATTTAAATATTTTAACGGTTTATTTAATAATTAATTCTTTTAAATTAAAGGTTTTAAAATAAATTTTCTTTTATATTAATGAAAGTTTTTTATATAAAAATTATTAAGATTTAAAGTTAAAAATAATAAGGTAATTACCTGTAAAAATAAAATTAGTTTAAAAAAATAAATAAAAAAAAAAGAAAAAAAAATTTTATTATTATTAATATTAAAGTAATAAAAGTATAGTTTTTTAAAACGTATAATTTAATTAAATAGTACCTTAATTTTAATTATTAAATTTATTAAAATAATTAAAAAATAATTATTATTTAAATTATTAAACTTATTATTTTTATTTTATATATTACTAATTATAACATTATAAATATAATAAATTAAATTATAAAATATACCACCTTTAATTTTATTTAAAAAAAAAAGAATTATTATATAGTAAAAATAAAAAATATCGATAGGTTTTTTAAACGAATATATAATGTTATTATATTATATAATTTAAATAATGTTAAGTATTATATAATTAAAATTTAATAAAGTTATATTTAAAACAATTATATTTAACTTTATTTTAAATGTATTAAAAACTTATTAAATAAATAAATTAAATAAAAAGGAAAAAAAAACTTAAAATATATTAAAAATAATATTAGTTTTATTAATAAGAAAAAAAATAAAAGTAATAAAAAATAAAAAAAAAAAAACAATGTATAAAACTTTTTAAAAAAGAGGTCTTTTATAATAATTCTTATATAACTTACTTAATTTATATTAATAAAATATTAACCATTTATAATATAAAAAATAATATAAACTTTAAACGTTTCTTATAATTTAATAAATTAATATAATAAATAATAAACGGGTAATAATATAAATTATATATTTATATTATATTATAATATTATATGTATTTATATACTTATTTTTATTTTTATTATTAACTATTATTTTAAAAAAGAAAAGTATTATTAAATGTATTTTCCGGAAAAACTTTAAAAAAAAATATAATATACATTTAAAGTATAATTAGTAACGAAAAAGTTATATAAAATATATATATTTTTTAAAATTTATATTATTTTAATATTTTTATAAACTTATTATTTCTTAATAATTAAAATTATTATAGCTTACTTTTTAAATAAGTTTAAAATATATATTAATAAGTTTAATAATTTAAATATTTTAAACATTATAAATACTTTTAAATTATTTAAGTAAATTTATTATTAATTTAATTTATTTAATATATTCATTTTATTTTATTATTTACGGTTTATTATATATTTATAACTTTTAATGTTATATAGTTTATATAGCTTATATATATAATATTTAAGCTATTAATAATATATATAATATTTATTTTACTTATAATATATGTGGTATTTATGTTATTTATTACACCCGTGGTACTTATAATAACATTTAAGCTATTTAAGGTAAGGTACATTCCAGTTATTTATAGTATACATGGTATTTAAGGTATGTAAGGTATATAAGGTGTATTCGAGCTATTCGTGGTATACGTGGTATTCAGGGTATGTAAGGTATGTAAGGTGTATTCGAGCTATTCGTGGTATACGTGGTATTTATGGCATACGTGGTATTCGTGGTATACGTAGTATTCGTGGTATATAAGGTGTATTCGAGCTATTCGTGGTATACGTGGTATTTGTGGCATATGTGGTATTTGTGGTATACGTAGTATTTGTGGTATATAAGGTGTATTCGAGCTATTTATGGTATACGTGGTATACGTGGTGTTCTTGGTATTCGTGGTATCATCAATTCAACCTCCTGTGGCTCCTGGCGTTTGCGTGGCTCGTGTGCCTCGTGTGGCTCATATGGCTGATGTGGCTGAAGTGGCTCGTGTGGCCGTGGCGCGGCTGTTGCGTTTGCGATAAGCTCTCATAGATTATCCTATTTGAGCGAAAAAAAATTACTCTATTGGGCGAAAAACCCACCTTCCCAATCTGGACGAATCTTTCCCGTAGAATTTGAGTCCGACACAAGACCCCAAAGTAAACTTTGGGCACTGCCACTGTAAAAGGCGCCGTTCTTCATTACCAACAGCAGCTCTCCAATGCAGCGATGCTCGAGTAACGCGCTGCACCGCAATCATAACGTCATCTCGAGGTCTTGTATCTAATTCCAAGTTGTCACAGTCTTCTTTACCATGATATAGAGAAAGACAACATCTACAATGGGGGCTAAGGCATCGAAACCAGCTCAGTCGGCGACGCGCAAATTTCCTACCAGAGCACCTGGTAGTGCTGCTCCAACTCCTCCCCCTCCTTATGTTCGAACACGGCCGGCAGCACAAAGAAGCTCAGAACCAAAGGCCTCATTTGCGAAGGATGACGGTGAGTGCTTTGAATCATCATTCTCAGCTTCTTTGATTGACTTAGAGGCTTGCCTGGTATCAGCAATCAAAGCAGACAGCGTAGACCCGGATCCGAACCCCACGATAAATGCGGCCTTCTCGCAACGATTAAAGCAGATGGGCGTCGCGACGCCAAACCCAACTCTATCAAACTCTTCCACCGCATCGCCTTATCCGGTCTTCCCGGACCAGGGGCCGCAAGGCTCTAATTTCCCCTCGCCGGCGCAGAATCCCACACTGGGCGCACTAGAGGCCCGGCAGCGGTTACAGGAGCGTGCACAGCTCGAATTCGAGAACACAAACCAGGGGAGGGAGTTCCTGGATGTCGCAACGTTGAGGCAGGTTCTAGTGATGCAAGCACGAGGTACGCCAGCGGCCGATATCGAGAAGACATATAGGCTTAAGAGCGGCGTTGTGAAGAGGATAGGACCTCGTGGGGTTACCTCGCTTTGAGCGCATAGGCAGTAGGTGAGGTCTTCAAAAATCGGGACACTAAGAAGGGAGAGGATTGGGAAAAGCATGGATTCAACTTTGGGGAGCATATAAATTTGGCGTGGAAATGCATTCAAGGTATGTCGAAAGCGCCATCTACCATATCGCCTTGTACCAATCCTTAATACACTTGTATCCGATTCACCACCATCAAGCGCAGCCACGGAGACTTGTCCGTCTGTACAAGTCACTTCTAGCAGATATGTCTTGCCAATCTAGTACCGATGCTTTACCCCCACCGGATTCCCTCACTCGACGAGTCTATACCTGTGCTTCACCAGGCGGCGTGTCCACCGTCGATGCGCAGGTCGGCGCCCGTCATGAAGCGGCTGGCGTCGCTAAGCAGGAACACAGCCGCGCCGCGGTAGTCCTCCGGATGGCTCAACTTGTTCAGCATGTTTTGCTTGGGCCACTCGACGGCGCGGTCGGGGAACCTCTCGAAGAGTCTTTGCACCATCTCCGTGACGATGTAGCCGGGCGAGATCGTGTTCACGCGGATGTTCTTGATGCCCCATTCCGCGGCCAGGTTGCGACCCAGTTGGATGACGGCGGCCTTGGAGGCGTTGTAAACGCTGAACATCTAGGTTAGCTCTGCATTGCCATTGCCAGGTGTAGGATAGGGACCAGGTTGCCACTCACGGGCAGATCAGGCCGCGGTTCGCGATGGTGCCGCTCATGCTGGCGATCAGGACAATGCTTCCGGGCGTGTCGTTCTGGTACATGTGCTTTGCCACCGCCTGCGCCGTCATGAGACAGCCGGTCACATTGACTCCCAGCATGCGATTTGCATCCTCCGCGGTGTAGTCCAGAGCCGGAGTCTCCTGTTGGATGCCGGCTGCCGCGATCAGCCCGTCGATGTGTCCCTCTTTTGCAACGATCTCCTCGGTGATCTCGTGAAGCTTCGCGGCTCCTTCGAGTACGTCGACCTGGTGGTAGGTTATCGAGGTGCCTAGCTCCTTAGCTCGACCCACTACCCTGTCGTAGGAAGTGCCGGCGCCCGGCTCGGGTTGTCTATCGTAGACGTGTACTATTGTAACACATCATTAGTAACTCTTGATGCGAAATAGCCCCTTTTAGGTCTTATGCTACTTTACCTCTTGCTCCTGCTTCCAGAAGGGCCTCGGCCTGTACGATGCCGAGTCCTTGCGCCCCACCAGAAACTACAATGACCTTGTCCTTTAAGCTGAACTCGGGTAATAGCCCTGCTGGATGTTTTGAGGCAGAGTCACGTTTGGAAGCGCGTGCTGTACTGCTGTGGAAAGATCGCCGGCTTGGGTTGTCGCGCGTAGGTGGTCTGCTGGTGCTACCAGCAGCTCCAATTGCTCTGGTTGCGAGGGCACATGCCGATGTGACGCGGGGCGTAGCTTTGGCGAGTTTGCCCACCGTGGGGGCAACTCGAGACAATCTTGGTGCTAGCGTCGTCATCGTGAGTTGATCAGCGCAATGGCGATTGTTGGTATTGAAGGTTTGAAGTGTTTGAGCCTATATATAATAATCCTGCCGTTCAGCCAAGAATCCCTTATCCGGATTATGCCAGCCGGTGTATGTCTTGTCTTAGAACGATGATGACCAGCTCTGTTGTTCAGGGTACACGAGAGTTGGACAATGTCATAGACATTCGGAAACACTGGGTAGTTACGGAAGGCACCAAGCGGTATCACATGAATGGAAGACGAGGAGGAGTGGACGAGGTCCAGATGGCCAGGGAGTAGTCACTTCCATCGCACGTCATATATAGCGAAGCTCCATTCCTCTGCTCCAGGAACTATCGTGGACCAAAAGTGCCCTTCCGCCAAGGTGCTTCATAGTGCCCAAGGCCCCAAGCCGGCCCCTCTTTCCTTTGTCTATGAGTTAGAGCCGCGGACATATCTCCTGGGACCAAGTGGTGAGGCAAATAATAGCAACATGCCAACTTATGAGGGAGCTCCGCTATCCCCATAGCAGGGAGAGGGGCCGGGGAGCCGATGGCCTGGTCTTGGGACGAGGATTCGATGATTCTAGAGCTAAGTATGTATGGTCCTCTCCACCGGTACGGTGACATACAGTCTCAACTGAGTAACTGGGGCTAAGGAGACCGGTGAAGCTGTGGAATCCGATATGTGACCAAGAATTGACGGACATCCTGACTCTCGGATCTCGGTGAGAACGCGAGGCTAGCAAGAAGCAGAATAGTAAGCTTTTGTTCCCATGGGCGATACCTGCACGCGTGCTCCTTGCTTGAACAAAGAATTGTCGCAGACGGATGAGCCATCACAAGAGCGACAAGTCTGGAGCGATCGGATTGCCTATTCGGGCAATCCACGAGAGTCCTCAAGGTGGAGTTGAAGCATTACGCTAGCATAACGACATCCGCTTTGCCTTGTTATAGACTATCACACAAGGTTGACCATACCAAATGTCTCAACGATTCTGTGACCATGCTCGAGACTAAGGTGGCTAGCCAGTCAGGTCCAGGAGGTCAGGCTGGACCTTGTTTCTGTTGACCGGACGAATCGGCGAGAGATCGAGGGTATAACATGGCTTTGATATAAACTCACGCCCACATGATCGCATCTTCTCGGCTACTATCCATGCATAACGGCCTCATCGTCTATAATTATATGCGTGTGTATGTGTGTGTGTGTATGTATGCCACCACCTTATACCTTATAGGTACAGGCTGACAGCCTACATGTTATGAGCTCCCCCGCATTGTCTTCCCCGCGAATCCACCCTGGGGTTCACAAGAACCTGCAGCTCCAAGGATTCTGCGTAAGGACTGGGTTCATCATGAACCTAGGTAGCATCATGATCCAATAGTCTTGCCTTGAGGGGGGTCGAGCTATTATGCTTGGCTCTGCGTATCAGTTCCGTAGCATTAGCGTCTTGTCTAAGACTGTGAAGAGGTGAGACGAGCCCTCGATGGGATCTGTGATTCGCGTACAACTATCTTCTGTCTATTCCTATCTTCCGTGATTGGTAAGTCTATGTCTGACATGCCTGCCCTGCCCGTTCGCTTGCGGCTTATACCGAGTGCGGCGTGCCCCGGCTTCCTGTGGTCGACTTATCAACTCCAGAGAGTAAATGAGCGACATTACCGGCCCGTTGCCGTCGAAAATGCGACAGATCAAATTCGGTATTTACATAGGGTAATCACATCATAAACTCGCAAGCAATTGGGTGTAGCACTCCGATGCATGTCCAGCTTGCAGCATGGCAACCATGGCTACAAAGGCCCCTAATGTAGGATATCGTTGACGAAGTCATCCAGGGTTCTCTTCAATTGGGAAGCCGCCCAGGTGTCAGGCATCGAATCATGCGTCCTGACTCCCAAAGTGTGTGCTTCTCGGTTAGGATTTGACGGAATAGGTGATCTGGCAACTGTAACCTTCAGGGTCTCATCTCTGCTCGGTACGGCTGTCTATCAGCCCTACAAGCCAATTGAGACCGCCACCTATCAGATATTAAACAGCGGCTACTGCGGATGATGATATAATTGGTATTGTTTACAAATAACCAAGTGAGGCCTCGCATCTCGGGCCAAGAGAGCATGTAACTACTCATATGTGCCCAAACCATATCAAAAACCGGTTATGAAAGTCTGTCATTAGGCAAACATGAAGCACAGAAGCAACGACGAAGAGAAACTGGAAACGAAGAGCAGTTGACATGTCAATTGCCGAGTGATGATATCCTCAGAAAACTCGGAATTTGCCCACGTGTCTTCCAGAGGTGAGTATCCCCTCTTCCAAGAATCGTGTCTCACGGAGTTTATCAGACGGTATATTCTCTGCCCCATCCCGGTGCCCCGAAGTCCATGAGGAAAACGATTGATGCCCAATATGACGAGAAAGCGAGAAATATTGTCATCAGATTTGTGTAAGGCTATCAGCACGTTCATCGAATATCATGTCATTTGGAAATTAATCCTCCCTTGGTGACGCCCGAAACGAGGCTCCGGAAATAGCAGCTATTCAGCAAGACTAATACCTTTTGGAAAATAGACCAAAATCCAACTCCGATTTAAATGATAGCAAGACTCTTATCGCCTTGGACATCGTTAACGTACTATCATCCAATTTTCTAGATTTCTCTTGTTCTTTCCCTTTCCCTTTTACCCGTCCACGAGGACAAATACTTGGCACCAATGCCACAGAAGATATGCAACGAAACCCAAGCGGAATCACAGTGTCTTAGATGGAGAGATAAGCATATTCTAGATATGCTCAGATCGCAACCAAACCTATGTGTTAGTTGGTCTGGCGAAATCTAACAAGGGAATATCCTCGGGGTCGTCAGGATGATCGGCAAAGATGTGTTCGGGGGGATTCGACCTCAATGATAGATCGAAGCTCACATCTCTAGCTCATGATCCCTAGAGCCGCCGATCCTTACTTTGCATGTGACATCTTCACTCAGGACACAGAGGCTGATCAGACTCTGTGCCGTGTCCAACCGCGAATGACGTTCCTAAATCTGTCCCAGCTGAACCCCCCGGAGCCCAATAGCCGACAACATGGGTGCCCTTCTCCAATAGAATGCCGTACCAAACACCACAAATGACGGGGATAGCGGCATGGACAGCAAAGCAGACAACGACACCTCGTGAGTCTAAATCAACTCACTATTCCTGTCCATTGCGAATTCCATGACGTACTTGGAAAGAGGTTTCAATATCACCCAGATAAGAGGTATTCGTAACGTTGCTTGCTTATGACAGAAGCTATATCAAATGCCAGAGTGCAAGTTGCTAAATACAGCTTGCTTACATGTGTTATCTTCCATGCAGACCACACGCATATCTACGATCTGATTATGATGTTACGATGCAAGAACATCTGCACAACAGAGCAGGGCAATTCTCCTCCGTTGATAGCAAAAACGGAAATAGAGATAGTACTTGCTGTTTTTTTGGAGGTGGCAAAGCGAATACTCAGATAATGAGTAGGCAGGGATACGTATAAGGTAGCATCAGTAATAGCACGTGAGGAGAGTACGTGAGGAGAGTCTTTATGAGCGTTACATTATAACGGACTATACTGTATTTCCCATTGCGGTTGCGTACTCGTAGAGGATATTTCGAGATTGCACATTCGAATTCTACTCTTCAGCCAATTATCTAGTTACACATGTTCTCTATAGGCCAAAGCCAAGTCGAACTGGTACGCGGCAGTTATCGATGCCTGCCGGGTGAAGCACATGCGAGTTAGCGGAACATGTCTCCAAGGGCCAAGCAGGCCATAATTAGGATCAAGCAGGATTCTATGAGTTCCAATTCCTAAATCTATTGCCGAGTGAGCTTCTTCTTGCTACCCAAGAACAGCAGTGATGTCACTGATCCTTGGTTTAGAACAAGACAAGACCGATACCCAGTATCACATGTGTGAGATTCAAGTGATGATTTTAGACTATAAGTCTGTACACAAATACCTAATCACGCTGTACCTAGGACTGAATTCTTGGATGCCAACAGTCCAGAGTCTCGATCACTAAGCGATATACATAAAGTCTGACGTTGTACATGCTGGGAGGTAGTTATCAGCAAAGGCTGGTATCTTGAACACTTGTCTCTGTAACTGCGAGGCGCAAGCTACTTGTAAGTTAGGTCACTACCTACCTACCTACCCAGGTAGGTAGGTAGTTAGGTGATATATATATTACTATTTATTAGCAGAACCTTCCGAGGAGTTGAACGGAACCGACTCGAGGTTTCATATGCTTTCCAGAACTTCAGCACACGAGCTACAGGCCTGTGGGACCCCATTCATGATGTGTACCGATATTGATATTCCATAGCTCGACTGTCCTACTTCAGGATTGTGTAACAGCTTACACTACCCCTTCTCGAGATTCCAGCAGTTTCAATTCAACCAAACTAAGCTGTTTCAAGTCGCGCCGACCATGAGCTGTATCCTGAAAAGGTCAGCATTGTGTCAAAGAACAATCTTACCTACCAACTGATAATGTTTTTACGATATCACTTTTAATATCTTGCAATTATCGAGTAATTGCTTGCATACCTGGTACGTGGTGAAAGTACCAGACATAGAAAGTTATGAATGCTTAACTTAGAACTGCCCTTTATTTTTTATTGTTATTTTCATTAAGCTAATAGTAGGTAATTTATAAACTTCTTTATATTCGTTTTTAAGATTTGAGGCGTTATAAGTTATAATATACGTGGTATTACTTTCACCCTTTTATATTTCGTAAACGAGGTATATAATATTTAAGTACTTTATTAACTTTTAAATGTATAATATTTAAATATAAAATATAAGTATCTTTATAACGGACTATTAGGCTTGTTACGGTACATTATTATATAATATAAGCATACATTTTAATACTTTTTAATTATATTATAATTAATATAATTAAAAAATAAAAATCTTTATTTTTAGCCTTTTTTATAAATATATATATACTTACTTACATTTAATAAAATGCGAAAATTTAAAATACGTATATATATAATACCGTATAATACGGTATTTTACATATATAATAAATTTATTATACGTATAATAAATATTTAATAAGTATTTAATAAGTATTTAATAAGTAATAAAAGCTTTATCGGCCCGATAAATATTTATTTTATCGGAATTATTAATTTACCGGATATTTTTATTTTATTTTACTTTTTTTAATTTTATTAAAAGTACTTAAATACTTTAAACTTAAAGCTTTATTTTACATTAATTATATAATAATAAAAGTTATTTAATAATAAAGTTTTTTAATATTACCTTTAATTTTATATTACGTAATATTTATAATTAATATATAACTTTAAATATAATAACGATATAACGAAATAAATAATTACTTAAATATTTAAACTTATAAATTAATTAATGTAATAACTTTATTTAATAATTAAAACTAAAAACGTTAAATTTAAAAATAATGTTTTAAAATGGTGGTGTTTTTATGCCCCACTATACCACTATACCGGTATTATACCTAGTTTTAGTGTAAATAATGGTATTATACATACGGTATGGTATAATACCGCATAATAGTCTACTATGCGGTATAGTTTCGTTGCCTAACATCCACGGATGGAGCATCTTGTTTTGGCTTGGTTCTCATCCATTCACACAGATATCCAAACCTTTAAACTTAAGCTCTCATAAATGTGCCATGCACATGCCTATTGAATGGATTCATTAAGATTGTGCCCTTTATGCAATCCCAATGGCACGTGATGGGGGGTCGAGGCTGACAACCGTCTGGTGAGTCGCGGAATCCCCTAAGCTGCCGTGAATAGTGACATAGTGACCAACCTTCAATGCAGTTTTCTTGCCTCATATATCTGGCTATCATGCTCTTTACAGAGACACTCATTAATAGGTGAGCTTACGTCGACCACCCTCTTCTCGTATTTGATGTTCGTACGCTTACAGCACCTTACAGACCAGCCACGACTCTCTTCATTCTTGATCCTGTTCATCTCAGGTTCGGTAGCCTTCGGAGCTAGCCTCTTTTCAAAATGGCTTCCCGGCGCAGATGGCAGGTTTGGTATGCATGGTTGCCACCTAGGCTATTACCTACATAGCATGAAGATAGCTCCTAATACTGCGCGACAGATTCGGAGGCCGTCCTGAAGGGAATGCAGTCATCCTTGCCACAACGTCCTCGTCGCTTCTACGTTCCTTGTATCATATTTCTCATCGTCTTTCGACTGGAAATTGTACATGCAGTCATGCAGGACTTCCAGTGTGCTGCTGAAGGCGTAGAGGTAAAACACAACCATACCCTCGTCATACGTCTGATCATACGCGAAGCTAACTTCACGAAGGCCTTTCTCCCTGTAATTCTAGCTGCCTATGAGTTCTTCTCACATCGTACCCCTCTGGTCGTGTCTGATGAGCCAGAAGATATGTGGGGCAGCCCTTTAGACGACTTCAAGGACTGGCTCATCAGCTCTCCAATCACTCTTCTTTTCAGTACTGTGCTCTTCAGCTCCGGCGTTTTCATGGTGGCCGATTTCACTCCAAAATCTACCTACTTCTGCTCGACTTTGGTGAACCAGAGCTCATTCACTGTAACTATCCAATGGCTGGGCGTTTTCATCGATGCGGCTGTGATGATCATGTTCTGGAGAGTGCTATCGTGGGCCCGGACCACGAAGAGCCGCCTTCGAACGCTGGGTGGCATTCTGATATTAACGTCCGTCGGCGTCTCGGTTCTATGGCTGGTAACACGGATTTCCCGCCATCGCGAGATCATTGGTCACCATCCATTCAGGGGAATCGGTTCCCTCTATTTCTTCGACGTTTTCAGCACAGGGTTACTCGTATCTTCCCTATTCATATCGACCGCTCTCTGGGTTTGCGATTCGACAGCGCTGGAGCCTACAGCTATCGCAACTTTCACCTCTGGCATGGTAGCAAGTATTCAAAGTGTTCTGTTGATCGGAACATATCAGCAGACATCATCCGGCCTGCCGCTATTGGTACTCTCCGTCATCTCCGTCGGTTTCATTCTTTTCACATACGCAAACAACATGAGATGGATCGTCGTTCTCAAGCGAGTCTTTCTCATATTACTGCTTATATTAATTATAATCGCATCATCAGTCTTTGCAATAGTAAAGACCAAGCAGCTGGACCGCCACCCGGTTGACGAGCTTGTTTACAGGAACAGAGTAGAGGCAGATCGTTGGCTGCGACACGCAACTGTCAGCACTACGCTCAAGCTTGCAGTTGCTGAATACAAGGACCGTCATCAAGGCCGCGACCCTCCACCAAACTTCGACAAGTGGTTCGAGTTTGCCCGACAGCGGAACTCTGTCGTCATTGACAGGTTCGACCAGATCGAGAAAGATATACAACCCTTTTGGGGCTTGAAGCAACAGCAGATCCAGGAGGGCTTAGAAAGATTAAAAGGGCTCCCAGACATTGGTATCATCACTATCTCCAATGGAGTGGCATCTCACAATCAGCCATTAGACCCTTCGTATGAGCTGGTGTTGGACGAAGCTGTATTAATGATTTCAACATTCGTTGAACACCTTCCTGACATGTCCATCGCTATCAACCTCAAAGAGCGGCCGCGGATCCTGGTTCCCTGGGATGATGTTCATAGACTGACTTTGGTTGGAACCAAGATGCGATTTCAGCTTCTCCCTCACGGTTCCCGTAAACGCGGGAGAGAAGAAGCTAGACTGGCAGAGGCTAACCCCGTTGACACGTCCAGACTGTCTCTGGGATCAGTTGCCCAGTCTTACATATCAGCAAAGAAGTTTCGACAATTGGAAGCTTCAGCATGCCCACCTGGATCGGCAGCTCGTGGAGGCGTGAACTGGGATGTTCGGGATTTTTGTTCTTCATGCGTCAAACCTCATTCGGAAGGGCAGTTTCTACAAGATTGGGAGATGTTTCTCGACCCCTGCCACCAACCAGACATATTCAACCTTCACGACCTACATACAACACCTCATCTCTACGATTTACACCAGGATCTTCTACCGCTCTTCAGTAGATCAAAGACAGATAGTTTCAACGACATACTCATACCACTTATAAATCCTAACACCAAGGAAGAGCCCGACGGAACGGCATTCGCGGGGAAAAAAGACATTGTCTTCTGGCAAGGAGATGCCAAGGAGTTGCGAGTCGTCACGCCTCAATCCGTACTTGGCGGCCACCGGCACCGGCTTGTCCATCTCGCAAACAACGCTAGCGCCGTGGACCAGGTATCGATGCTCCTGGGCGTGCAAACGGACAAGAAGGACAAGTTCCAGTACGAAGTAACAGGCACAAATGAAGCCAACGGACCGCTGCCCTTTGAGTTCTCATTTACCAATAGCGGGCCCTGCGACGACGCAAACTGCCAGCTGCTGCAGCGCGAGTTCGGCTTCAAGCCGCCCGCGCGCGCCCTCGACCACCGGTACGTCGTGCTGCTAGACGGCGCCGACGGCCCGCCTCCCGACCTGCTTCCCGCGCTACACTCCAACAGCGTCCCCGTGCTCGCCTCCGTGTTTCGCGAGTGGTTCACCGAGCGCCTCATGCCGTGGGTGCACTTCGTGCCCATCGATCTGCGGTACCACGCCCTGCATAGCACGATGGCGTATTTTGTAGGGCTGAAGAATCGCGGGTTCATCAACGGGCGGCAACTGCTTACCGAGGGCCGCAGGGAAGACGCGCGGTGGATCGCGGAGCAGGGCCGCAAGTGGGCTGAGAAGGCTATGCGACGCGAGGACATGGAGGTGTACATGTTCCGTTTGCTGCTCGAGTGGGGACGGGTTGTAAATGAAAATCGGGATAGCTCGGGCTTTGTTTTGTGAGATTAAGGCACCTTGAGGTCTCTTTACTTAGGTACCTGCATAGGTAGGTGCTGGAGGGTTTGTGGCTTGTGTTGAGTGATACCGTTGTAGAAACAGGGGAGCTGTACATGTAGGAATAGAGGTTCATGGGCCTGTTCGTTGGACTTGTCTTGCCCTGTACTGTATAGTTACACAGGCAGAGCCGTTGGGGAATACTATATTGATTTGCTGGCTAGATCGATACATCATAAAACCTCCGTTTCCATGTCTCTTGTGTCGAATGAGAGGACGGCTCCGCACTCACACCGCTGGATATCCGGTGTGGCTTACCGTTGGATATGCAAGATTCCAATTTTCCGTTTGCAAGAAGTCTCGTGTCCTTACCGGGCGCCTGCATTCGGTGCGGACCCAACTAGGCAACAACGTCAAGTGCAAGGTCTGCTGATGACAATTTCTTGTTCGGCACCTCGGGGCAGTGATCAAACCCGACCCAGGTGGTACAATACACCGATTTGGATTCAAACAAGAGGTATGGCGCTGACTCGTTTGCAATGAAGCCGTCGAGGTGGTTGGGGACGTGATGGCCAGTGCTTTCCAGTACTCGTTCGAGAACTCGCTGGGTAGAGTACTAAAAGCGATGCAAGGAGCCCCTCAATATCACCTGGGACCATCATCCTGCAAGCCCATCTCCACACCAGATCGAGAAAACCAAACTCCGAGATAATGCCACAAGATTGTGCAGGCAAGCGTACTCACACAGATGTTCTGCCTGAGGGCAAGAACAGCAAGCGGCCCCGAATCGACGACGAAAAAAGGATCGCCAAAGTCGATGAACCCGCAGCCGAGTCCTCGGAACCTGAAGCCCTCGAAGACCCGCAAGTCAAGACAGAGGATAACAATGACAAAAATGATTTAGTCTCGATCCCTGCTGCTAAGCTCGAACCCTCGGGATCCGATCTGCCATTAGCTGCGCTTCCCCAGCACTGGCAGCATCAGGATGGAGGAGTGGGCGAGAGAATGATGGTCAATGGACCTCCTCCCATCCCGCCCATAATTTCTATGGAAGAGGTCATACTCCTTATCAGCATACCTGGACAGCCTGACATCGAGCCGGAAGACGTTGGTAACGTGTACCGAATGATCTCCGAAAGCCCCTACGGCAATGGATTCTTTAACCCTCTCATGAGTAATCCGTACATTTACCCAACAGCCATGATGGCCAAGCTAGCCGCCAGCTACAAGTTGCGTAAAGCTGGCCCTCGAGCAACAGGCATTGTCAGTTATCACTCCCGGCTCCCAGCCTCCCCCTCGCAAGGCCTACGCCGTTCTGCGCGCGCAGAACGTGTTCCTGTCCCCAGTGGTGATGACTGGCGTCCTCTGGTTATGCGAGAGCCGAGAACAAGCCAACATCGCGGCGATGAAGTACTTCAGCACCAGGTTCAGCGCACACGTCGCCGTCGACTCGTTTATGGTGAACAACGCTGGTCTGCTGGGAGAACCAGAAGCGAGCGTTCGGAACTGGCACAACGCCCCCTTTATGGAGATGGAGAATTATCAGGGCCGTGGGTCGTTCTTTCAGTTCTTCAAAGAACAGGGCTCTAGGAATTGCTCGGCTTGGGGCGTCGATCCTGCGGGAGGGTTGGGGCTCTTGGCAACTAATGGCAATAGGGAGCTTCATTTGGTGTGGGTGGAGGCGTGGGAATACATGAAACTAACATAGATGTGGTTCATTTGAGGGTGTTCTTAAGGTCTTAGGGTTATGGCTATCTCTTCTCAACCTTAGTAGCTACTAAATATGTCTGTATGTATAAGAAAATTTTGAGATCTACACTATGGGCTTGCTGGGTGTGTTAACTGTAGGTATGACATGATAACTCACTCCTGGCTTCACAGTTCATCGTGCAACACAATCATCATCAATGACCGGCTTTCTTGACATCGAGGAATCGTGAAAGGGGAGTCTTGTCTTTGTCACTCAAGAACAAGATACTTAGGTACTTGTGCCTAGGGTCTTTTATCGATGATTGCATAAATCCTAAGCGCGATAATTGCATGATGTGACGTCGTTGTACCGCCGCAGGTACCTGACAGGCAGCTACACATGCTCCCCACCTACAACCTGCACCAAACCAATCACCCATCATCATCATCAACCACCTATTCCGCCGAAGACGACGACACCTACAATAACTGCTACGTTAGCTTTCAAAGCAGATGCGATACAATCAAAGCCTATTTCCGCATTATAGTTAAGAGGTACTAGTCACAGAATATCCGACATTCAAAAATAAAAGAATCGTCCATTAGGCTGTGGTGAATCCCGGTCCAGCCCGCCATCGATCATGGCGGTCATTGACGAAGATATGTTTTCCAATATCCCATGGAGCAACAGCAGCAACGCCTCCGGAACAGAAGGTTCAAGCTCCGGCGACCCGAAGATAGAAACAGAGCCACCCACCACCGAAGACCAGCATCACGGTGCCGACTTGGAGCGCCAGGATCCAGGCTTGTCCGGCGACATCCTAGAGTGCATTGTAAATGAGCCTCGCAAGGAACAAGATGGTTCCAAAGATGCCTTTGTATCATATCTGATTACTACAAACGTAAGTTTTCAATCCTTTCGTAACCCCGAAAGGGCCTCCATGCTGAACCACGAGTCTAGTCAACTTTCCCATCCTTCCAGAAGTCCACCTTCACTTCCCGCCGCCGCTTCACCGACTTCGTATTCCTCTACAAGACCCTCACCAAGGATTATCCGGCATGCGCCGTACCCCCCCTGCCAGACAAGCAGCGCATGGAGTACGTACGAGGGGATCGCTTCGGGCCAGACTTCACGAGCCGGCGAGCATATTCTCTACAACGGTTCCTCGCACGGATCACGCTACACCCTATTCTCCGCCGAGCTCCCATCCTACACACATTCCTCGAGTCCCCCGACTGGAACGCGACGATGAAGTCTCGCGCGGCTAGGACTAGCACGGCTTCGGAACAGGGCAGCGGAGGCGTCTTCGACAACTTTGCCGACACCTTCATCAACGCCTTCACCAAAGTCCACAAGCACGACAAGCGATTCATCGAGGTGCGCGAGAAAAGCGACAAACTAGACGAGGATCTAGGACACGTAGAGAAAGTCGTGGCACGAGTTGCCCGGCGGGAAATCGACCTTGAGACCGACCTTCGCGACCTCACCGAGCAGTTCCAGAAGCTGATCACGCTGGAACCTGGCGTGGAGAGCGCGGTGCACGGCTTCGCAGCCAGCGTGGAGGACACGGCGGCGGGCCTGAAGAAGCTGCGCGAGCACACGGACCAGGACTATCTGGGCAGCCTGCGGGACATGCAAGCCTACAGCCAGGCGCTCAAGAACCTGCTCAAGGCGCGAGAGCAGAAGCAGCTGGACCACGAGCAGCTAACGGAGTACCTCAACAAGTCAACGGTGGACCGCGACGCGCTGGCGTCGGGGTACGGGTACGGGAGCACGGGGGCGCTGGGGGGCGCGGGTGGCTTCATCCGGTCCAAGATCGAGGACGTGCGCGGGGTAGACCACGAGGCGAGCCGGCGCGAGCGGCTGCGCAAGCTGGAGCTCCGGATCGACGAGCTGACGACGGAGGCGGAGCGGGCCAAGAAGACGAGCGAGGCCTTCGACGAGGAGGTGGTTAAGGAGGTCGTCGACTTCGAGCGCATCAAGCGCGTCGAGCTTAAGCGGCAGTTCGGCGGCCTCGCTGACGCCCACGTCGAGTTCTACGGCTCCGTCGTCGACGTCTGGCAGCAGTACGTGCGCGACATGGAGAAGGAGGGCTTGGCTTCGTCTGTGTACACGGGTTGATTTGCCTACTGCCTACCTTATGGTCTACCTGCCTGGTAGGGGCCATCGGTTCGAGGACCTACGGTGCTGGAGGTGGAGGTGGAGGTGGAGATGGGCATGGGCATGGGCATGGGGGCTACGGTCGACTGTTTTGCAGACGCCTCCCCTTCTTCTCGCATAGGCAGACACTTCACTATAGTTACGTCTCTAGGTCCCCTTCACATCTCGTCTCCGGCTTCAGTAATAGGTTCGAATACCTCAGATGCAACATTCGAGAACTGGGAGTTGCATTGAGTATAAGTGCATGGAAGGGAGCTCGCGAGTGGGTAACTGAGGGAGGGCTAATTAGGTGCCGATGTAAAGGATCGATGCAAGGAATGGGCGCGGTGTTTCACGGGAATACGAACGAATGGATCAATGCAATGCAATGCGAGTCGAGTTGGGTTGGGTTGGGGTCTCTGGTACGTAGAAGAGACACTTTCAAGCCTGATCATACTATCTCGCTACGTACCTCGCTGCCTTGCTACCTTGCCATCTTGATTTTTAGGTCCTTATGCCTCTTCGTAATCCGTGGTACTTATCTTGGCTTTATGCGTGGACGTTCTTCAACATAGGTGCCTATGATGCGTAAGGTATATCATACAGTAACCCCTTCTAAATAAGTTGCGTGCGTGCGTGCTTGGGTGTGTACTTGTCTTGAAAGCTACTGCTCGCTGTTCCGGGACCTGATTTGATGTTTACGTATGTATGTACACGCAACGAGAAGTTTACTATGCATGTAGATTAGGTTTTGAGGAGTTGCCGCAAGGGTTGGGTATTTCGCACCACTCACTGCTACTCGCAGGAATAGATAGATCAGGTCATGCTCCCTAGGTACTTATATAGGTACCCATAATCCAGGCAGGAGATTGAAGACCAGAAGCAGTCTCGATGGACTACTGGGAAAAAAAATTGTTGGTAGCCTTGCAAATGTGCCGAGACAATTTCCAATATACGAGCCTTACAAAACACCGCGAGTGAACACTGGACACAGCAGAAGGTAAGTCAGTCAGTCAGTCAGTCAGTCAACATCTCAATATACACTCCCAGACGCCGTACCGACCACGCCGAATGCCAATGCTAGAATAAGCAAATGCAGGTAGGGTAGGTGGTAGTATATAGGTATATACAAGACCCAAGGCAAGCGACACGGCATTGCGCCATGATAAAACTCCAGTTTCGACGTGCCTATCCACAAGTAGCCGCCACCGCTTTTCATATTCGAGACGAATTTTTGCTTCTACCACACCCGTGAGTCCCACCCATCGCCGTGCACTAGACCTCATCTACCATCACCTAGCAATCTAGAGCTCTGCTTCTCGCTACGGACTCGCTCCTCCTCATCATCGTCTTCGTCGTCATCATCGTCATCATCGCCACTAGCTATGCTGAAGTGATCCCTCTCCAACCCGTCATCCTCGTCCTCGCTACCGCCAGCAAAGGCATCATATAATTCGCCACCGCGTCTCTTCTGGCCCGTCTTTTCGCCGGCAGCGCCGAGACCTTCACCGTTGTCCTCGGGGTTGAGCGGCTCGAACTCGTAGTCATCACGCGGGTTGTTGCGCAGCTGCTTGCGGCGCACGAACCAGAACCATGCGCCCAAGCCGCAGCAGAAGGCTACGATCAGGCCGAGGGAACCATAGATCCAGGCCTGCGTGCTGGAGGAGACGCCAAAGGTGGGAAGGAAGGACGGCAGCCAGGAACTCTGGGCTGTTGTCGTTTCCGCCGCAGCGGATTCGGTGCTAGTCTCGGTACCCGTCTCGGTAGCGACAGCCTCGCCAGTCGTCCCAGTAGGCTTGGTGGGGCGTTCAGGGTGGTCCGATGGAAGGGTCACTGCTGTGTCAGTGGCTACTGGAACAGGAGGGAGACTGGTCGTGCTAGCGACTGGCGTGGCGGTGGAGGTCACGTCGTGGTCTGCATCATCCTCCTCAGTGGGCATAGGTAGTAATGTGGCCTTGGAAGCATCGATGCTTTCACCCCAGAGCTTCAGATGCCAGTCGGTGAAGGTGCCGTTGTTATCGTTCACCACCGTATCGCGTACGATGAGTGTCCAAGTACCGACTCCTGACTCGCCCCTGAACTAGCATTAGCTTCGGACTGCTGAGAAATAAAATTTGTCAACAAGGGATATTACCAGTGGACGACAGACATGAAAGTCCAGTCGTTATAACCCAGGCCGCTGACATCAAGGTGACGTGTAGCCGAGAGATGACTGATCACGTTGTTCGGGCTGATAAGATCAACGCTCAGGTCGCCTCGGCGGGTATGCTCGACGTTCATTGTAACGGTAACATGTTCGAGACGCTCCAAGTTGGCCTCCTTGAGCATATCCTTTGTGACTTCAAAGCCGACCGACAATCCCTGGTCACCTTGGGGAATATCTTGATGGACGTGCAACCAAGGAGAGTAATACCAAGCCTGGGGCTTTACATTCTTCCAAGTTTTGGCAACCTCCACCAAAGCGTAACTATCAACCTTGCCATAACCAAATGTGTGGCTGTACTTTTTGCCAATGGTGGTGGGCTGCCACTCGCCATCATCGAGGTTGACGGGCAATGCGCTCTCCAAGGCGATATATTGCATGTCTCTCCAGGACAAATCAGGACGGATTTCGAGAGCGAGGGCAAAGATACCGGCAGCTAGAGGTGCCGCAGCAGAGGTACCACCGTGCCCGTTGTAGCATTGATTTTCTCCGACGTCGGTGGTGTGGATAGCATCTCCGCTACCGCTGCTGTAGGTGACCACAAGCTGGGCCGAGCATTTCTCCGAGTAGTAAGGATGCGACCCTTGCCTGTCGATGGCGCCGACGGTGATGCTGTATATACTATTTGTGTACCCATCAAAGTTGCAATTGTCCCCGCTCTGGGCGCCATTGCCACTGGCAAACACATATATAGACCCTTTCTTGGCACGGCCGTCCTGCACACCTTTCAGCATGGCCTTTTTGATGAGGATTCCCGGGGCATCCATGGATTTCCCATCATCCGGCGGGCCCCAAGAGCAAGAGTAAATATCATTATGCTGGAAGTCGTAGTTCATGGCCTCAGCCTCATCGGCGTCGGTGATCAGCTTGCTCAGGATCCGAATGCCGGCAATCCTGGAGTCATACGCAACACCAACACCGCAGACATCGTTCTTCGCAGCCGAGACCTCCCCAGCACAGCGTGTGCCGTGTTTGTCGTCATATAGGGTCGGGCGGGGCTCTGGTCTCTGATCATTGAAATCATAACTTCCATCGGCGTAGTAATTCGGCTTCAGATCGTTGCTGTACATATCCAACCCGTCGTCCACTATAGCTACGGTAGCATTCTTGCCGGTTATTCCGGAGAGCCAGACGCCCGTGACGTTCACGTCGTGCCCCAGCTGAACGGTGTTGAAGAGATGCCACTGCTCGTGAAATATCGGGTCGGAAATGCCAAGCTGCTCCATCACGGACTTCTGTTCCTCAACCGCTTTCGCGTCGGCTTCGTCTTCTCGTATTGTGGGATGGTGGCCGACGGGAGGTGGCGGGATGACTCGCTTTTGCATAGGAGCGCGTAGTTTCTGTTTATAAGAGGATTTTACACTATCGAGGACGTCCACGCCACCCAGCGATCGCTTCCGCCGACGCTCCTGCACTGCGCGCCGTACGACATCGTCCTCTGCTCTGATGGTAGAGAATACATGGTGGCCTGCGAGTTGGCCCAGCTGACCTTCATGCCTTAGACCCAAGCGAGACGCGATTTTGTCGGGTTGGACGCCGCGCTCGAGATCGAGGACATAATAATCATGGGTGTTGTAATCTCGGCGTTGTACGGTTGAGGAGCCTAGTCCAGCCAGGCTGCCGACAACCAGACCAACCAGAGGAGTAAGCTTCATGGCGAGCGACGAGGCAAACGTTTGCTAGGACGCCTCGCAAGCCTCGATACAACGTTGAAATTGGCGTGGAATGGATGGGGCGGGTCTTGGGGGAGGTAAAGTTCGACAAAGATAGGTTTAGGATTAAGGTGACGGATAGACTGAGTCGCACCACCTAGATGGTACTTGGCATGTAGGTAAATGAATTGTAGGTAGTATAGCTGAAAAAGAAAAGACGAAACAAGAACACCTTCGCTCAAGGCAATGCACGAACCCCTCGATGAAACTGTGAAAGAATATCTTGTAGATGAAACAGCTGTCTCCTGGGTTACGACGGACGACGGACAAGAGACGAAAGACGAATGCGAGGAATCGGCGAAATCGGGTATCACAATGCTACTCTTAATCTTGCATTGTTAAGCCGACAAGATAAAAGTAGCGCGATCAATTGTTGGAAATGGTGTTAATTAGGAAAATAGAGTACACATGTAGGGAGTTGCAGCATGCAGGTTACGAATCACGATACTACTAGATGGTTGAGATGTGGCGTGGCGGCAATGGCCATGTCCAATCATCTCCATCCACTATTGCCGGAAGGCTTAGGAAAGCCAGGTGTTCTATTAGTATGTGACTATGTACAGTTTTTGTATGTATCAAGCCAAACAACGCGTAGTCTGTACCTCTTAGTTACTTCCTAAAAATAACCTCAACTTCGGATTGCCGCACGCGCCATTCCACTTACCATATTTGCACTGGACTAAGTGGACTTAAAACAACACCCATGTACATATCACTGTCCATACTATCGCGACTTTCTTGGTCCGTTTACTTATAATTAGAGAAGCCGTTTGCTAGACGATTTCTATGTCAACTCGGTATCCTCATCTGGGTAAGTCATAGATATATTTGCCACCTCTATTGAATCTGTGAAGGCTGCTAAGAGATGTAGGGTTTGACATCTGATCCCCTGACAGAAATCAGAATCTTTAGCACTGAATCAAACCGGTTAGGCCAGCTCCGCTTCAATGAGACTCTCTGAACCCATCTCATAATTGTATACCTGCACAATCTTGAATCCTGCTCGTTTCACGATATTCTCCCAATCCGACTGTGTGCGCTCCCGCATGGCGCCGAGAGCAAGCATCAACTGATCCATTGACGTAACAGGCCACGTGGGGTTTCGATCTGGGACGACGATCTCGTTGATGAGCAGTCTGGAGTAGCCTGGCTTGAAGGCCGATCGCTACTGTTCGAGGATCTTGATGCAGTCGTCATCACTCCAGTCGTGAAGTACAGAGTGAAGGTAGTATGCGCGTGCATCCTTCACCGGTTGAGGCGTGAAAAAGTCGTGTCCTGTAGCTTCAAATATTCCCCCTCCGGAAACTTACGAGATGACATCGGCCTGGTCCTGCAGAATGAGCCTACCGGGGAGGGACGGATGCTTCTCCTGAGTTCCTGGAGATCCTGTCCTCTGCCGCCGCCAACGTCGACAAGCAAGACGCCATCAGTGCCTGACTTGGTATCAAACCCTTCCACTAGCCGCTCGAAAACAGGATAGAAGCCCGGGTCAACCCAGGAAGGTTTCCCGGCGCGGTATGCCGACATGTAACTGCTGAAGATCTGGAGGTATGGGGGGTTCTGGTCCAACCAGGCGAAGAAAGGAAGCTCGGTTTTGTGAGCAGCTTGAAAGGGGCCATCTGTGAGCTTCGTAGGATGCGCATAGTTGATACTCTTCAGGTACTCTAGAAAGCCGCGGAATGATGGGCCAGCCACATCGTATTTTTGGATGACCAGTGGTGAGGTATGGATAAGATCGATTGACCGGACATGTCACTTACGTGTAAATGAGACCGTCCCGGTACCTCGGCTCGGTGAAGGCATTGCTAAGGCGTGTCGTGACATATTTGTCAGTGCCGCTCTCCGCAATGACGTTCATGGCAGCTAGGTGCTTCAATGTTCGGGCTTTCAACTCGGTCAGCAGGCTGTGCTCTCCGGCTATTTGCTTTTACCATACCGATCAAGACTTTGTCGGCGCCGGTCTTGGCAGCCAGGTCTTTGGGACCGATGCCTTGCGATCCGCTTTCCTTGAGTGACTCGAAGAAGTTGAGCTCAACAGCAATGCGGCAATGCGCGGCCCTGGCCGGCTGAAATGTCACTTGCAATCAGCATCGTGCTTTGGAAGACAACTGCCATTTTACTCACCTCGGCCCATCCCATACGTTGAATGGCCTCGCTAGGAAGCTCTACAGCTGATACCAAGGCATACCCAAGATTGAGAAGCTGCTCGCGTGCACCTGGCTTCTTCCGGGCATACGCAGAGCCAGCATTTTGCAGCTGCGCAAGAATAGCCTCCGGTGTATCCGTACGTGACATCTTAACTTTCTTCAGGTGTATCTGATAAGGACTGAAACATCACTCGATATTTCTTCTTACTCGACGATCCCGTATGTCTCTGTTGATGGCTGCCTTGCGTTGGGGGATCATCAGATTGGAACCATTCATGATCTGACCGGCCAAAACGAGGCCTCATTCAAGCGCAAGGCTGTGGCTTGGGTTGGGCGGTTAGGTATCTGTCTAAGTCCTACCTACTTTCAACCTTCTACAACATCACTCCGACTCTGTAGGGCCTCTGTTCTTACAACCAATCCATGTTCCGTCTCTGGGAATGACATAGGAGCACATCCAACCAGGATCTACGGATGCGCTGCCAAGGACCTCTAAAGATACCTACTCGAGAACTCAGAGTGCAGCTGCTTTGGTCGGCGCGACGGATCTTCTCGGTGCCTACGGAGCAGCCTCCTGAGTCCTAATGAATCGATACCGAAACTCGAAGTCATCGAGGCTGGCCAACTTATGCCCTAATGAGTGAGTGGCTTCGAGTGCGTTATAATCTATATACATACCTATTAACTGCGCCAAGGTCTTAGTTATTACCAGCCACGGCCTTTTCTCTTACACACTAGCCCCCACGTGTACCGATCATCTATCCTTTTTACACAAGACTGGACTGTCACAAGTACTAATCTAATGCACCTCATCCACCTACATACCTATGTATGCAAGAAGAAGCATGAGATGAATGAAAAACCCGTCAGGATGCTGACCGCTTCTTTCCAAATTCCACACTTATAACAGAAAATACATACAAGACAACGAATTTATTATGTGACTGTCCTGACTCCTGACACCTGTACGAGGCCAGGTCAGATCTGTTCCTGTCCTTACCAGGTACACGGGCTATTCCCGGTGTCCCGCACCAGGATTCAAACGGAAAACCGGGAGGCTGTAACTTGTAAGGCTCAACGATCCAAAGAGGAAAGGGAAAAATGATCCTGGCTTCTTTTCTTCTTCTTCTCCCAGCCTCGGAAAGCTAAAGTGATATAGCTCCCCTACCAGCCAATTTATTCTTCTTCTCCCAACACCTTAAACCTAGATCTCAGTTCACCCGATGCATCTAAGCTCTCCAAGTGTCTTCCTATGTCCGCCGTTGCAACTCCGTGATTAGCATTCTTATTTCCCCCTGCATTAATTATCTTACCACATTCACCTACCCGAATCGCATGTGTCTCCACGGCATTGGTCTAGCATGGACGCCCGCAGATGAGAGCTAGTCCGACACGCCTGCCCCCCCAGTTCTCAGATCAGCCTGTCTTGCAGCCCAATCAACGACAGATCTACGTTAGGTATACTTGTTTGAATACTTGTTCGCCATGTCCGCGCCATATTGGGGCCAATTGCCCCCGTCGAAAGCTCGGCGCATGTCCGGCGACTATGACCAGACCCATCGTAGACAGTCTTCCGATCAGTCTCAGTCACGATCCAACCGGGCATCTGTCCAAACCACTCAAACTGATGCTCACACGGATTCCACCTTCAGTCCTTTAGCGTCTCCTGCCGCAACCAATTTCCAAGGGCTCGCGCCTCGCCCTCCCTCCCTGCCGTACGGGCAAAACCGATATCCTCCAGAGCTACAAGAGCGACGACGAAGACGCCCCAGTATATCACAGGGAGACGACACTCACGAAGAAACTCCTACCTCTCCTCCCCCTCCTCCAGCTGCTCCCGACGTCCCCAGAGCTCCGCCGGTTAGCTACAAGGACCCGTACAGAAACGGCAGTCCGGCGTACGCGCCAACTTATTCCTACAGCGCAGACGGCCAGCCCGGGCCGCCTTTGTCTGCTTACCGTAACTCCCCCCAAGCGCGGGTCACCGCCATGGAGTCCGACTCTTTCTATAAAGACGGCACTCCCCCGGCCGAAAAGCAGTTCAGAGCACCTGTTCTCGATCGATCTCGGCAGAACTTCGACGAAAATGGAGCTGGTGCCAAGCAATTGGGCGCAGATACTGAAAGATCTGGGTCTTTACGTCGGCCGGCAAACGGAGATGCACCCGAGAAAGGGTATACAGACCCATCTTTACCAAAGAGACAAGGGACATTCACCGCGCCACCAAAGCGCCCGACGTGGGCAGATGATCGGTCGCCGCTGCAGAAGCTGGAGCTCACCCTGGATAGCATCACAAAGGAAGAAAAACGGGCTCGCGTAGAAGCTGCTGAAAGGCGCGCACGAGAACGGGCGACGCGAAGGGAAAGTTCTGTGAATCAAGAAAAGCTTCAACCTCAGCCGGAGCGTGCAACCAGTCAGCAGGTTCGGTTTAAAGACGGGCGTCAACCTGAGGACCGGCATGATGATTCGCGCGCGATTGCTGCCGATATAATGCAAGCACAGCCATCGGCAGCTGTACACCAGGGACCTCTATCTCAGAACCCTATAGATGAGGCCAGGCAGTACAAAATATCCGACCAATCTCCAAACTCTCGAATTCCAGTTGCCAAGAATCGAAATATTGCGGCAGATGAGAAAGCTGATGTACCTCAGCGTAACCTGAGCTTTCGTGAGAGAGCTGCTAAAACCGATGCTAGCGCACCAAAAGATACAGAGGACAACTCTCCGGGGTCGTCGGCGTCGCCTGTCTCGCCAATTACTCCACCTGGTGGAGGCTTTGCTCTCCGTCGGAATGGAAGCAACAAACTCAAGAAGAATCCACCTGGAGACCCCTGGTATAGTGCACGCAAGGAGGCCGAGGAGAGGGCTGCGGCTTATTACAGACGTAATTCACAAGCTCAAGGTATTAACGAGCCTCCTAGGAATGCGGACTCGACCAGCAATGCTCAACCCCAAAATGAGATTGTCAAAGAAATGCCTCCCTCGCCACCAGAGCATTATGATGGTAGACCTCCAGCCAGAGGTAAGCAATTCGATCAAGAGGAGGACTACGACGAGCCGCCTGTTCGTCGAAAAGGGTTTGCCGCTGCAATTGGGCTCGGTCGAGGGGAGTCTATGGAGAGCAGTCAACGATCGCCTCCAACGCAGCATACCTATCAAAGCTCGATGCGGAACACAGATGCCCCTAAAGCGCCTGGAGGAAACACTGTAAAATCCGTCAAGTTTCCGGAAGGCAGTGATTACGACTCTGACGAAGGCGATCACCACGGTCTCCATGATTACATGCATCGAGGCAAGCTCAAGCCCGGTCGAGGGATGTACCAGCGACCGCAGTACTTGGACGAGTGGCAGAAAGCTACAACCGGAACGCTGTCGGGTGCTTCACTGGATCTCAGCGAGGAGCCTGCCCCAGGCGCAGATAAGAGCACGACATGGTGGGAGAACAGCGGCAAGCGCAGAGGCAGCACCACAACGCGAGTACAGCCGACAGATGCTTACAATAGTGCACGTGAAGATGCTCAAGTTCCAACTAGGTTCAGACCATCACTGTATCTCAAATGCGGGCCTCTGTTGCGGTATTGCGGTATTCGTTACGAAGAGCCGCTTACGCGCGTAAATCGCAATGACGCGCTCCCAGACCTGGAGATATGGAGAGGGTCTGTCATGATTGTCACACAAGACTCGGAATCATCGTACGATATTCCACCGATCCTTCGACTATTCCTTCAGCCGATCGAGCTTCTACCACCACCTCCCGCTGAGCTGCGTGGAGAGTTGCCGCCAGAATATGTAGACCCGATTGCTGGCATACCAAAGCTTGGCCGACGAGGAGAGACTCTGTACGTACGGCCAGTAGAACACCTGGAGGAGGGCAAAGACGTTTCGAGATTAGAGCCCGACGACGGCCTGTTCGAAATCACGAGGTCCGCTCCCGACTTCAACAACGCACCCGATCCGCCTGGCTCCTTTACTAGTCGTAAGAGACGCACTCAGGTCGACGGGGAGAAGCTTGGGAAGTATAAGGACGTCCGTGGGTTCCGTCTCCATGCCGAACGGGGACACACTTTCTGGAGATTCAACATCGAGGTTGAGCTTCGCGACAAGCAACAGAGAATTGCCTACCGCATCAACCACGGTCCCGCGACTGGCTTTTGGGTTCCCGCGCGAGGCCAGTCAATGAACATCATGTTCCACAGCTGCAATGGCTTTAGTCTGAGTGCGAAGCCAGATGAATTTAGCGGACCTGATCCCATGTGGCGGGACGTTCTTAACAATCACCAAACCAGGCCATTCCATGTCATGATCGGAGGCGGAGACCAGGTCTACAACGATGCTGTAATGCGAGATACACATCATTTCCAAAACTGGCTACATATCAAAAATCCCCTGCACAAGAACAACGCTCCCTTCACTCCAGAAATGCAGGATGAGATGGAACATTTCTACTTGGAGAGGTACATGATGTGGTTCTCGCAGGGACTGTTTGGTTTGGCGAACTGCCAAATCCCAATGGTTAACATGTATGATGACCACGACATCATAGATGGTTTCGGTTCCTACCCCCATCATTTCATGAAGTCGCCTGTATTCACAGGCCTAGGCAACGTCGCGTTCAAGTACTACATGCTTTTCCAGCACCAGAGCGTACCCGAAGAAACGGAACAATCAGAACCGAGCTGGATTATGGGAGTCAAGCCTGGACCATACATCCACGAGCGCAGCCGTAGCTTGTGCATGTCCCTCGGCACCAAGATAGCGCTTCTCGCTGTCGACTGCAGGACCGAACGCACGAGAGACGAGGTCTTGCGGGAGGAAACGTGGGACAAGTTGATGAAGCGTTGCGACGACGAGATCATCAAAGGCGAGACGGAACATCTGCTTGTCCTCCTAGGGGTTCCAATTGCTTACCCTCGGCTTGTGTGGCTAGAGAACATGTGAGTACCCACCTGTCCTGACCAGATAAGACCAGCACGTACTGACGTTTCTAGCTTGACTTCGCGGTTAATGGACCCTATTAAAGCCCTGGGAAAAGCAGGCTTGCTGGGCAACTTCCTCAATCGCTTTGACGGGGGCGTTGAGGTTCTCGACGACCTAGACGATCACTGGACGGCGAAGAACCACAAGGACGAACGGAGGTTCATCATCCAAGACCTCCAAGATTTCGCCTGTGATAAATCGGTCCGGATCACGATCCTGAGCGGCGACGTGCATCTAGCGGCAGTCGGCCAGTTCTACTCCAACCCCAAAGAGAACCTCGCCAAACACAAAGACTTCCGCTACATCCCCAACATCATCTCGTCTGCTATTGCCAACACACCGCCCCCAGATATCATGGCCGACATACTGAACAAGCGCAACAAGGTGCACCACCTCGACAAAGAGACTGACGAGGACATGATTCCCATCTTCACCAACGGCGTCGACGGTAAGCCCCGCAACAACAAGCGTCTCCTTCCCCACCGCAACTGGTGCTCGATTCGCGAGTACGCGCCCGGTCAGACACCGCCCCCCACGCCGCCGCCGGAGGAGTATGACATTACGCCCGAGGGCACCCCGCCGGGAAGCCGCGGCGGCAGTCTCCTCCGCCGATTCTCGCTGTCCAAAGCTCGCGGTCCCACGGTGCGCCCTGACGTACCTGCGGACCGCTCGCGCCCGCCCATCTCGGGCAGCAGCTTCCTGCGCTCGTTCTCGTTCTCGCGCCGCGCCTCGTCTGGCGGCAACGGCAATGGTAATGGTAATGGCAAGACCAGGCCGAACAAGCTCACGCGCACGCTATCGCTCGACCACGGCGAGCCCGCCCGCCCCCGCCGCAGCCTGAGCCTAAACCTGAACCTGTTTGGAGGCGGCCGCAAGCGCGGGCCGAGTACGGACCGGCCTGACGACGGCGGGATCAACGGGGATTGGGGCCCGGATAGCGGGGATGAGGACGAGGGTGCCGCATACGATACCCGCGCACCGCCGCCGCATAACGCTCACGCTCTCGCTAGCCCGCGCGCTCGACCAACTGGCTTCGCACCGGGATACGGCATGGGCAGCCTGCGCGGCGGCGCCGGACCTGGACGTAACGACGAGTACGAGGTTGGCGACGACTCGTTCTTCATGGCGCGGCCGCCGCGGCGGGCGGTGACGCAGCCGGTTGCCGCGTCCTCCTACGGTGCTGAGAAGGACGGGTACGGATACGATGATAAGTACGACGACGAGTACTACCACGGGCGCAACGGCAACGGCAACGCTCACGCTAACGTCGAGGCAAGGGACCCGCCGGTCCGGGGCCCGTTCCACCGCACGCCCACGGGACTCACGGCCCGGCAGCTCAAAGAAATCGAGAAGGCGGGCGGGCCGGAACAGTTCGAGGTCAACCTTGAGGGCGGCCTGGACGTGTGCCTCAATGTCGAGGTCAACCCCAAGGACCCTGCCGGCATCACCGTGCCGTACCGCCTGCTTGTGCCGCGGCTATGGTCCGAGTACAAGGGCGAGGACGGGAGTGTTGACGGTGACGGTGGGGCGGTCCAGGGGCCTGGGCGACGGGACGAGCGGGACGTGGAGTATGACGATGAGGAGGAGCCAGATGAGCGGATGGAGTGGGATGATGGGGAGAAGATGCGGTATGAAGGGGATGCGTATGGGTATGGGGGAAAGGGGAGAGATCAGGTGCCTGTTGCGCCGCAGCCGCAGCCGCAGCCGCAGGGGATGGTGTACGAGGATGAGGAGAAGCAGCCGGGGATTTTGAAGAGGTTGTTTAGCGGGCGTGGACGCGGTCGTGGGAATAGTGTTGGGGGCGGAGGCGGAGGCGGAGGCGGAGGGGGAAGCCAGTTTAGGGCTAGGAGACAGTCGCCTTAGTTGGGCGGGTTGGGTTGGTCTTCGTTGGTCACCTGAATGCGGAGGAGGGAAGAGGGAAGAGGGAAGAGGGAGGAGGGAGGGGAGAGGAGGGAGAGCGAAGGTCACATTGAACGCAGCTTGTAAAATGCGTGTAGGAATATCCGGGTTCAGGCGGTTTCTTTTTCCTATCACCATCATTTCGTTGGGCGGGAATATGGCAAAAGTTTGTCTTTCGTGGTAATAGTCAGCTTTCAAGAGGAGGGGGGGATGGGAGGGAGAGATGTCAGTTCTTCTGCGGCGCGGGCAGGTTGGCCTGGCTGGACCGGGTTCCGCGATTCTTGGGGGAAACCTAACGAGTTACGACGTTTTGGATAGCCTGTCTGTTTGCGGTGTATCTACCTACCTGGTATTTGGGGTTCTACGGGTTTTTGGCGGGTTAGATAGCGAGCTTGATATACATACACATATATGTACTTACCTACCTATGTTACTTACGAGTGTTCTTGACTTGGATGTGGTGGATGGATACTGTAGTGGGTGATAGGTGATATGCTTATTTGATCTTGCTTGCTCCGGATATATGATATACTTGGGCTGTCTACAGTAGGCAGTTGGCATTCAAAGCTTGTCTACCTATACATCCTGATGTGACTTACAGCACTGTAAGACGCTCTATAGGTACGTGATCGCACGCGTTTCTCGCTTCCTTACAAATCTTGCCTCTTTACCGTATATATAGCCTGCTAAACTAGCGGTCTCTTCACCTGGGCAGGAATTCGTAACGTTTTGGGTATGTTCTAGTCATAATTCATGGATATTCATTCCAACTTCCCGTGTTCGTTATCTTTCACTTTTTGATTATCTTAGGTATGTAGCTTCAACCCGTAACTATTTTGCTCACCGCCCTCACAACACGCACCGTCGCCGAGTACTTTTCACCATCCAGCAAGACACTCACAGAGACAGCTACTTCTTGGAGTTTGATTGGGTCGTGTTCTGACATAGATGTGATGATCTCAGCACCCACACACGGCGAGAAATAAACAGGTTGCGGTATAAAGGGTTGATTCAAGTCCGAATTTACTTTGGGATAGACCTAGTAAATCAGCCCGAGGTGGTAGCAAGGATAAAGCGGATGAATCTAAAATCCACGATGCTTGGTGTGGTACATACAATTATATCACCCAACATCCTGATGTTGTTATCTAATAAGATATCATAGGCACCAGGTCGATCGAGATTTGGCCTGCGAGCCGGTTTATCGGAATAACAAGTGGTCCTTCACGACTAAATACCTACCTACCATAACCTTCCCAGAAGAAACTATTCATTTCTTACGGATCCAAATGCCCTCTTCACCACATCAAGCAAATCTTTTGTGCTTTTTACCAGGACTTCCTAGTTTACGAGACTTGAAGAGACCTGGGCGTACTAAACCACGATGTATAGACGATGGGGAGCAAGAGTGGGTCGGGCCGGTGCTTTACTTTGCAACAATGTTATACAGATGGTTTCACGATCGAAGCAAGAGGCGTAGAAAAAACGACGTTGTTGCGCAAGGACCTATGGAACCAAACGGCTGGGACTACTGATTTACACACAGGAAAAGGCTTTTGTGCTCTCGCCATCCAGTGGCTGCGGCCAAAGGGACAAGATCCCGACAAAATTTGGAATGTTCTGTATGATCTTTCTTCATTGCAGCAGTTTGTAATTTTTTCTCTGCCTGACCTTCCTACCTACCTAGGCAGATTATCTTCAGAGTCCCCTGAAAGAGCAAGCCAGACTCTGGGACCAGAACTGAGCCGGGGGCTTTCCCGCAATGGCAATATCACATTGAGGAACATTTGCTTATTACAAAGTCTATACCCTCCAACGGTTATTGCTCAGATAAGGCGGAAGCTTTTCCACCCTACTTCACGTACTATGTAGGACTTAGTATGTCATCATGACGACGGACGAGAGTAACAGAAACGAAGGACAAGAATACAGAGACACTTCAACCATGTCACCTAGAAGGCAGGTTTGATAGGACCACGTTCCCGTCTATGACATAGATACAAAACGGGTCGAGAGCTCTAACCTCAAATGTGCTCACTGGCATATGATACTGATAGATATGTATTCGGGTTGTCTCGTCGACTCACGAGTGTATTGCATCCGTGACGGATATAATTCATACTTCATCTCTGGTATAGCGTCGTTATCTTTAGGGTCGCACACGGGTAACGTTCCGATGGTCTGCTCAGGCTTCATCGTGAGGGATGTGGTATGGCCTGATCAAAACCGCCAAACTCATCCAGTATGTAGAGGCCTGATGGTACCCTCTCCAAATATCGACTTGCTCTCTGCCTTGAAGGTGAGCGTACGTAACCACCGGTGCCATGAGACTTATCCCTTGCGGGTGGGTCAGTGAAGAGTACGACATTCGCGCTATCGGGTAAGGTTCCTGCGTTTAATAGGCGCGGCGTTCATGCCGAAACGCGACGCCCGTCTCCCCCCATACACGCCGTGTCAGTCAGCCTTATTGGGACCGCGTGCAGATCCGATCTCACAGTAACTTCCTACGAACGCTATACCAAATCCTGGCTTAGTCCACTTACACCTGGGAATGCAAGTGGAGACTTAGCTGAAGATGCATTGGTTCTATATTGACTTGGAAGGATTCGACCAACAGCTCGTTGTTGTGCAACAGTACCTAGGTAGGTAGTGTTGGACAACCAAAGGGTCTAGCATATGCGTGGCTGCTACTCTGGAATAGCCAGGATCTTGTTACACTGCCGAACGATGCATCGCTCAGAGGCCGCTATGGAAGGTCTAGACACCGAATGGGGGAACACATGCTTAATTCTACTTGGCTTGTACTCAAATGTAGCTTAATGCCTTGTGTTTAACACATGGAAGTATTAGTGTGGGACATCGGATCTGATTTGATGGTACTGCCGCGGGGAACATATGCTCCGTGAAGAGAGTCGTCGTGCAAGCAAACTGCTTTGTCTGATACTTCTTCACATACCATGTAAAGTTGAGTGGTTTGATGGATGGTGTATGTTCTTGTTCCAAGCTAATTTGACGTGACCCGATGTGGCACTGTCGAAGGCGGCTGAGTCTCCGGGCCTGTCATTTTATAGGATGAGTAAGGTATGTTGGCCGAAGGAAGACGAGCTGAAGCAGCTGTGATATCATGGCTGGATCTTGCATATGACCGGCTTGGAGGTGTTTTGGTAATGAGAGAAGTGGTTCAATACGGACCCGGACCGAACTTATTGCCGGCAATACCTAGAGGTATAAAGTGCAGCTCGGGCTCGGCGTGCCGCAATCATGCAGTGCGAACACAGAATGAGACGGCTGGGATTCCTCGGCATTTTGGGAGTCGACCACCTTCTCGGCATATGCACCTACAATCTCGGGACCTGGAAGGGTAAGATTTGCTGCACCTCATCACGAGTCAAAAAGGCTGGCAATAAACGTGAGACGGCGCGTCCTGCTACAGGCTGAGAACCAAAGATTTTGCAGGCATTTCAAGTTGGATCGTTATTGCGTCTGCGGCGGCTTAGAACTGCGGGGTCTACGAATGGCTGAGCTGTCGCCGCGGATGAGATCTCGACGGGATCGCCTGAAACGATGTCAACTTGGGGTGTTTCAAATTCAGCTTGATTCATCGTGGTAGGCACGTACGAACGTCTCGGGGTTTAGTTGGCGGCCTCACGATAACTTCATTGATGGATGCTGGAGCGATGGTATAGGACTTGGTTGAGGGCGGCTTAGCTGGTGGTCGTAGCTTTCCCTTGATGAGTTCTCGGCGTGCTGGACCTTGGCGAAGAGGCTGCTGCCGGTGCTGATGCTCCGGAGACATTGGCGGTTTCTTCTTACGCCACTCGAGAGCATCAAAAGATACACGCTGGTAGGTACTTGGCTCTACATGGAGACATACATTAGTTGATGTAGGATTGAAGTGATACAACCGAAGCTACTGGTCACAAATAGCATGGCAAGTTGGAACCAATGCAGACGACGGCGGGTCGCTTATACTTCGGTGATTATAGTGATATGGGCACAGACCAAGCGTTCAACCGCTCTGACGCTACGAGAATACTAAAATGGCCAGATGGCCCAATGGCCAAGAGTTCTCTGGTGGCTTGCCTCATTCGGAAAGAAATGATCGGGTCCTCCATTGAGTTAAGCCGAAGTGATTGTATCTGTCTACAAACTCCATTGATCAACTCTCACTTATCAATTGAAGTCTTGTGCTTTCAGAGAGCATCGCAGAAAAAGAAAAGATATATCTTGGAAAAGGTGTAAGTAATTTGCGAGGCGAATATACTATAATCCTCCTCATGTCAGGGATCTCATTTGAAAGAAGACAAATTGGGGTACGGGCACCTGATCAGTTCTGACCGGGATTACCTTCCTATAGCAGTATCCCGTAAGCCAAGAAGGGTAAGGTGTGACCTCTGACGCCTTGTTACCCCTCATTTTGACTCGTCAATGGGAAGCCGGCCAAGGGTTTTTAACGTGCAAGACGTGCAGGACGTGCAGGACGTGCAAGGCGTTGCAGACGGAACACCGTGATGGACGTGATGGAGGGAGCTTCGCGCAATGAACAACTCATTCTTTTATTACAAGAGACCTGATTTGCTGCCGACGAGCGTTCAGGAGGTTTTAGGCCGTTAGGTAAGCTACGTACCTGACCCTACGTGCATTCCAATTCTTACCACCTTGAAAAATGAAACCAATCCCTTTGGTCAATTGATGAGAAGGAGTACTTTCTGGATCTACTTTTGGCCTGCCGAAATGTTTTGGGGGGGGTGAAATATTATTTCTTAAAAAGTTTCTAGGGTACCTCTGTCTCCGCCTCTTGCCTTGCCTTGCCTCGTCTCTTGACTTTGACTTGACTGACCTAGGTGATTGAACAACTCTGTCTGTCTGAACAATTGACTTGACACTTGCATGCCCTTGCTCTCGGTTTATGAAAAGAATATAGGAAGGGAAGGGAGCCTTTCAAACTGGTTTCTCTTTTAACAAAGGAAAGATATCCACTCTTTTTTTTTTCATTCTTGGCCGTTCGTTGCATTGCCTGCCCCCCAGTTCCCACACACACAGTCTTGCTCACAACTCACCCCGCAGAGTTAGCGGCAAAAAAAAAAGAAAAAACAAAATTTCCATTGAGAACAGAGCCGCCAGCACTCTCTCCCACCTAATTCCCGTCTGGTCCAGCTCGATTACACTTATCCATAAATCAAAATCCTATCCTCCCTTATCAGCAGGGCTACCTACTGTATTAGTCCAGAACCCCTCCTCCAATTGCTCAATTCTCGCCGTGATCGGTCTCGGACCTCAACCCAGACCTGACCTAACCAAAGAGCTGAGAAACAACCTCTCAGCCTCGGCCGGTACAGCGGCACCGAGCTCAATCGAGTTGTGAGGAAATTGCCTCAAACTCACGGCCTGTCATATCTCGTCACCTTGGTTTCGCTTGATGTAATTTGCCAATTGAAGGGTGCATGGATGGTCACACCGTTGTGGGCGCCGTTTCGGCCCCGTCCACCAGCCCTACGAGCCCTGTGAGCCTCCATCGCCACGGTTCTATGAAGCGAAAGCGCAGTGAGGGTGGTGGTCTAGGAATCGAGAGTAGTCCGGGAAGCGCTATCGGCGATGAAGACCAGTCTATGGCAGAGCCTGAAAAGAAGAGGCAACCAGGCGTGAAGCGGTACGTTGTAGGGAAAACCCCCCAAATTGCTAATCTCAAAAGAAGTACAAAACACCAAACCGATAAAACATGACTCACACTCACACTCATATCAACACTCATAATAACACTCACATTTCCACTCACACTTATCTCCACCCCCACCCTTACCAGTCCAATCTATCCATCATATACCGTATACCACATCACCTACTTATCTAACATACCTATTTATCTATTTACCTACCTATCTCACATATAACATTTGAAGTCACCATCATATACCAGGTACACAAGACATGTCGCTAACGTAACAACCCCCTAAACAGAGCGTGTAACGAATGTAGGCAGCAGAAACTCAGGTGCGATGTTGTCCAAGAACCGTTTCAGAGTTGTTCGAGGTGTAATCGTCTAAAGCTCGAGTGCAAGATCGAGTCCAATTTCAAGCGTATCGGCAAGAGGTCCAAGCATGCTGAGATGGAAAAGGAGATCGATCGCTTACGGCGCAAGATAGGACAGGCTAAGGCGCAGGGTTTTGTAGTGGAGGATGATGAAGAACTGCAATCTCAGTTGCAATCCCCCATCGCAAATAGTGCGTATTCGCATACCCGAAATCCTTCGCTTATGGGATCCGATGAGGCTGTCACCTCCCTCCTGACTCTCAAGCGCGGAGGGTCGTATAGCTTGGCCGCAACCCATTATGCCTACGAGCTTGAGACAGTGCGGCTGACCGAGCAGGATGTCCATGGCCTATTCCAGGAGTTCTTCACTTGCTATCACCCTTTTTTGCCTTTTCTCAACGAGCACCAGTCACCTGACCTCTACTACCAACAACATGCCCTTCTCTTCTGGACCATCATCGCCATCGCCTCGAGACGCTATCATCCCAAGCCCAGTATTCTGCACGAGCTGTCAAGCGGTCCGCTCACCAGATTGTTATGGGGTACCGTAGGCGACGTACCGAATAGTTACTTCGTCGTCAAGGCCCTGTGTCTGTTATGTACGTGGCCGCTGCCGACAAGCACCACCACTGCCGATCCGACTCACATATTATGCGGTGTCATGATGAAAGCCGCAACAGGTATCGGCCTGCATCGACCAAACCACACTCAGGATTTCTCTCGCGTCTCCGTCGAACTCAACAAAGACCAGCTTCACGACCGAGTGACTACCTGGGCTGTATGCAACGTCGTCGCCCAGACAATCGGAACGGGATACGGCCAGCCGGCCACCACGCTCTATGACTGGACGCTAGCTCTCCGTCCCGGCGAAGACGGTCCTTTCACTCTTTCGCCCGAACTGGAGGCCAGGCTGAGGATAGAGAGATTCTGCGACAAGGTATCGAAAGAAATGTATAGTAACGCAAGCGACCCGAGGGGCGTGGCCGGCGACGAGCATAGGGCGATGCTGATGCGGGTATATCGTCGAGACTTTCAAGAATTGCAGACGTCAATCCTTTCCCAGCGCCTGTCGCCCATCGTGGAGATCCACCTGACGGCCGCCAATGTACATCTCCGCCTCGCCGGCTTCTTCGACTCGAGCAGCACTCCCGGCTACATGGATGATCTCATGGGTCTATGGCGCGCCATCACAAGCTTTCTAGACCTTCTCTTCGTGGACTCGAACCAGCATATCCTGCTATACGCCACTAACTATATCCAGCAGATGCTCGTTGCTGCCGGTTTCGCTCTGCTAAAGCTGATGCGGTCTTTCTTTGCGAAGACGATAGAATTCGAGAGAGGCCGAACGTTGTTTCACAGAACCATCTCAGCAATCCGCCAGACAAGCGTATTGGATAACGATTTGCAATGGCGATTGGCGGAGCTCATGGTTCAGATGTGGAACGGCGCGCGAATCGACAACAAAGGCGGCAACTCGTTTCACGATGACGATAGCTCCGTTCTCATCGATGACAGCTTGCAGCTCAAAGTGCGATGTAGGCATAGCATGAGCCTCGTATTTGATTCTATTTGGCGTTGGAGGGAAGAGTACCAAGCCCAGGGACGTGGCACGCTTGATTGTAGGCCATTTTCTTTCTCTTTCCTGTCATCCGTCAACTACCACGCTCGCGTGGCATGGGGGATTTACTAATGTCGTGCAGCTCTCAAGCATCCAACTAACCCCGACTCAGCTAATGAGTCTTCAGCATCTTCCACCCACATGGACAGCACACTATTACCTCATAATAATCTGGCGAACCTGACATCGATTGCGACGAACAACGGCGGATTGACACCGACAACAAGTCACGGCTTGACTGCCGGTGCGAATAGCATGATCGGTGGCATAGGATACGGCAGCGACGCGAATTACGACTTCTTCGACCCGCAACACTGGATGCTCGATGGTTTATTAGATTTCAACTACAACACGTTTGTCCAGCCCTTGGAAGGCATGTAGGATGCACCGTTCATGGAACGCGGAGACGTCAACCAACAGCAGAACCGTCCGGGTCCCAACAGCACCGGCGGTATGACAATTCCTAGATTTCAACAAGCTCAATGAAACAGTGTAGGGCACATATACTGCAATACGATCTTGAGAGTACGAGTAAACGAGAACGAGATTGAATGAGATTTCAGGATCGCGACTCGTATAGGGGGACAGCCGCGAGATTGCATGTTCGTTTCATCGGCCACCACCTGGAGTGGATTTTATTTTACGTTCAACACTGGAGTTCCACATCCAGTATAGATTGCGGTCACGAATGAGGAGAGATGGCTTCACGGGAATGGCTTAATACCCCTCTGCATCGTGCATGGTGTTGCGAAAAGGGGGGGATTCTATACCAGGAGCGGCGGTAGTCTCAGAGCGGTTACTTGCTTCATATATGATATACCTACCATATATCTTGGTTGTCGGGTTGTATCTATTAATGGTGTGTTAGGTATAGCATTATTCGGAGCAAGGCACGAAATTGAAAACGTTCCAACAGTCTCTTCTCAAGACGTATTCCCTTTCAGATGAATTCCAAACCCTTAGAACACGGTCTCGATAAGAGCGTGTACATCGTGAGGCTCATAGATTTGAGTTAACTATTGGCTATACCCTGCCTTCAAACCAGGGCGATCCTTCGAACACTCCTTGACCTCTCGAAAACGTCTGTGGGTCATCAAGTAAGGCTGTTGCTGAAGAAGAACCCTGCAATTGTACGACGATAAGGAGGTAGTCACAGTCGGCGCGGGACGACCGATGAGCCGGTCAGCCTCCCGTAATGCCATGTGGTTCTCAAACAATGAGTCGCACACGTAACATTATTCCTACGGAAGTTCCTGTTGGTAATGGGTTTGATTCCGTATGACGAAAGCAAGACTGGGCTGATCAAGGCGGTTAGGTCACTAGGCGATGTGTCTTGTGGTGTCTACCTAGGTAAGGTGATGGTGATTGTGCTGGTTCGAGGCCGACACTGTGCTAAGTAGGTACCTAGGCTGCTGAGCTCCGACCCGTACGGCAGAGGTCAACGTGGTGTTTTCGCGCCAGGAATAGCAGCGTTGCATGGCTTTTACTTGAGGGATGCTTAGGCTTGGCTTTGTCGGAATGCTCTACGTCCTGTCTGCCGACGCTAGGCACCGTTCTGCACTGTCTGCTCCCTCGTTCTCCGGTGGTCAAGGTTCTTCTTGGGTTTGAATCATGGATAGGATTATGGGGTTATGGGGTTGTGATGACTGGCGGATGGATGGGGGCTCGGAGCTTGCCGTGGATTACACTACATCATAATCTGACAACCTACTGGACCTCGTCGCGTCACGACGTCACGGGAAGAAAAGATCCGGGGCCGACGAGGCATTGCTCGGGGAATTTTCCTCGCCATATTCCGTACGGTACCTATCTGATCCGTATTACCTACCCACACCCGGACATAGGTATTAAGAAGCTTACCTACACACAGCCCTGCCCAATGCGGAACTATGGGACCGTGGCCAGGTAGGTAGTCAGAGTGGACTCGCGGTTTATGGACGAGAGGTGACATCGATCCTCAGGTAGATGACCACACGTGTTTCAGGACAATGCGTGGCTGGCCCGGATTAACACCCGCCAACCCACCGGACACGTAGGTACGCCCCCTACGAGCCGACATCTTACGTGCGTACGTTAGTCGCGTGGCAAACGGGGCTGCACGGAAGCGGCGTCGAATGGTTAGGTAGGTTATCGTCATCAGTCCAGCAAATCATTCCCTGCCTCTCTGTTTGAAGCGGAGCTCTGGATCGAATTCTCTTTTCTATTTTCTGTCCCGGGCAGACATGTTGGTTTCGTTGCAGATTCCTAAGATTAAACCTACCTGCCTACCTAATCTACCTACCCACATACCCACACATATTACATATAGGTGTACGAACCGGGTTCCATTGCACGAGGTTCCCACCATCAGCCGGTCTAGGGTAGATGTGTAGCTTACCCAGTACCTAGGCGTAGATATCTCCATAATCCAAAATCCATAATCCATTCCCCATCTCGCATTTTCCAGGTCCCGATGCGGCGCCTGGCTGATGTCACATCTGCTGCGATCTACAGAGTTCAAGGGCCGGAGGATTAGGGGAGCCACATGGCAGCGGATTCGTTACCTAGGTAGATAACTAACCTTATCTCATTCCAATCCTGCTAGGTACCTGAGTGATGTTCGGCCCCCAAGAGGATGAAATGGAAGGGGGAGGGGAGGGGAGGGGGAAAACGTGGTTTGAGAACCCAGCGAGAATCACTACGCCTCGCGCTTCGCGTCGTGCTTAACGTCAAACTTGGCGTTTCACGCGGTTCCGCCAGCCGCGAAGAGTGTGTAGATAGGAGGCCGCCGTTGGGGAGGAGATCTAGGGGTTGTGAGATCTGTAGGTGCGTACCTGCGTTCCCTGAATTCCCTTTGATGCTTAGTGATATCTGATATCTGCAAGAGACGAGCAGAGAACTCTCACGTGTGCTATGCTTCCACGGAGGAATCTCGTGGCTCAAGATCTGCCAGGGGTCCTTTACCCAGCCTCGGCGACGATCTCACTTGAGTCTCGAAGAAGCGGCAGGCAAAATATCTCTGTAGTCTTCAAAGAGGGTTGAAGCATGCGTGGCAACTGGGACTGGATGTCGGTGATTGTCGGCTGCCGACTGTGAGTTGCTATGTACAAACATACAACACAACGCTACGATATGCTTACTACGTACCGCTGCCACGCCAGCTACCGTGCCAGATGGATGGTTTCATCCATAGGCAGCACCCCAGAGATTAGGAAGCTCTATGGAATGTGAGCTCATACACAGTCCTAGACGTTTCTGTGCCTCTGGAAAATTCCCCGTGCGATCCGCGTGGTACTTCAACGGTGCCGTTGGATGTAAGACGCTTGTTTCCGCTTTGGCGAAATAGCTGCTCGTGGTTCCTTCGCTGTATCTGCTGTTCCTCCTACGAGACGAAAGGTATGAGATGTGTACATCTCATTCCACCGCACGCACAGGTCACAGTGTACAAGATGGCTGCGCGACACGGTTTCGGATCGCACGTATCTTGATACCTGGTGTGCGATGCGACACAGTAGGAAGCCAAGAGGATGGGTGATCAAGTCAGACTGAAGGTCGTTGTCTCCCAGCAGTATCGATCGCAGGTCTGTACATGTTTCTCACTGCCTATCCCCCTTGCTGATTCCTCCTATGCGTAGGAAGGTAGTAGGTAAGACAATGACATCCATCCATGGGATCCAGCGCAGGTCGGGGTCCCGGATGTTGGAACTTTGAAAGCGTGGGCGAGCTATGGAAGGTAGAGAAAGATAGCATCTGTGGTGAGATGCCTACAGAAGGGCGCAGACACGACAGTGAAGGATCGCAGGCTCACCTCGTGGTATAGGTAGCATCGGGCGACGAGGTTGGCCTCGAAGCATCACCTAAGCGAACACGCGCACATGAAGCTGGCGCTTGCGCTTCCAGTCAGAGGAGTCGCATGCTCTCGGCTGTGCGACCGAGATGTTTCAGAAGCTACCGTAGGGTAGGTGGGTATGGGAATTTCCTACCTACATTCCGAAGGAGATGCTGGTGAAAGGAACGCAACGTCAAAGTCGCGGTGAGCTTCCGACCCCGAAATGAGTCAGCGTGGGGGTGGGGAAAAGAAGAAGACACTCTGGAAGAGCTAGAATGAATGAATAGATCAGATGAAATCATGAAACTGCCGAGTTACCTTGGATGGGTAGCCTGAAGTGCTTACATACGTGGCGGTGATAGGAGATTGCGGAGTAGGTAGGTATCATGGTTCGCCCACCCTCCGCTAAAGCGACCGTTAGGCGGCCGTTACTACTAGATACATTCTTCCTTCGTAACTCTACCTACCTTCTTTTCTCTATACTGCGGTTGGGAACCTCATTTCGGGAATGCCGCTAATACGTCAACATTTAAGTCTCTTCCGGTAAGAAGGATTGTTCATCGCTGTTGAGAAGTGTACCTATTACCTTAGGTACTTAGCAAGAGAAGAGGAAAAATCCAAGGGGTCCCCGATTACGGACCATTTGGTGGCGTATGGGGGGTATGGGGGATGGATGACTTGCCTCCAGAAAATATGTAACAATCACCGTGCTACAGAAGCTTTTCCCCCCGGGCCTTCGATCGATCGCGCTTCTTTCCTCCGGAGGGTGTCTCGGGGTTGCGAGTCATTGAATTGCAGGGAGCCCAGGGTCGGGCCACGCGAGGCGGCCGTGTGGCTTAACTCCTAACGTCGAGCGAGACACGACCGGGGCACGGCCGGAAATGCGGTCGCATGATTTGCGCAGCGTGTGAGACCTGCGACGAATTGGCGTTCGCCAGAAGCCCAAAGTCGCAGACTACCGAATAAGCGCTTGGGGGCCGCTGCTACAGTATTTGGTCCGGAGACCTTGAGTGGTGGCGATGCTGGTCAGGCTGCAGGTTGCTTTCGTCAAGGCTGTCAAGGCTGATTTTGCACTTCTCTTCTATCCATCACCCCCCTCTTCATTCATTTTTTTACCCCTTACGTAGGTATTGTATTGTATTGTGTTGTATTTACCCCGGTATCATCTTGAGTCATGTATTATACTTGCGGCAGCAGGACACGGCAGACACGGTCAGACTTAGCTTCGATCTGAATGCGGAAAGGTTGTTGGTAGCCAAGGTTGCATTTCCGTGCGCATTAGGTCTTCGCGTTAGGTCTTGGTCGAAACCAAACCTCGGCATCTCGTAGGCAAAAGTTCCACTTCGCCGCGGTGTAGGAGCACTCGCAGACGATCATCTATCTTCATCTCCCTTCGTTCCAGACTCCGGCTCCGATCGGTTTCCGCATTGCCTTAGCTCTGGTGTCGTGTTTTAGTTGCTCTCGTTCCGTTGCAGCGCAGGCTTGCCAGTCAGGAGTTTTGGGGGCGGTGATTATAGGATCGCCCTTGTCCAAACCCTTGTCCAGCGTAAAGTGAAGGCTGTACTAAGCTATACAGCACCAACATACAGTTCCTTTCCCGTCCCATCACGGGCCAGTGCTCTACACCATCGAATCTCCTCTCGATCATAGGGCTGGCCAATGGACCGGGAGGTATAGTGTTGGCGTTTAGTACCGAAGGACGACAGGGAGGACTGACTGACAGGTACCTACTCCGGATGACGCACATTCGCCAGATTCTGATCAATGTACGTAATGTGTCATAAATAAATTGTCATTGTGCCGACGCAGATGGAGATACAGGTGTTGTGGGTGCTGGCGGCGAATACGTGCCCACTCTTACTAAGTTAAAGCCGTGCTTAGTGATGTCCCCTTGACGGTCCCAAGTATCCCAGACCGTACAGTATACAGTCTGGGACGAAGGGGAGGACCAAGTCTCAGTATCACCTTGTACATAGTAGGTAGAAAAAGGGTAGGCTGCTGGAATGATTCAATTAGGTATACTTCCCCCCTATCACATCTTGAAGCCTGCCGCCATCTTGCAGATGCAAATCATTGGTTCGTCTGGCCTAGGCACGGGCACAGGTGTATAACCTTAGCGGAAGCTAGCTTTAGTTGATGGCTGCAAGTCCGGGGTCGTGCTGTTTGTTCATCCCAGGGGTTCGCTTCGGCAGTATTCTTCACGTCACGCAGACCCCTAGTCAGTCACCTCCAACAAGAGATAGCCTTGGTATGGCATATCTCGGTCAATTCGAGTATTAAACTCATATAGTGAGCGGTAAGAGTAATTGACGATGTTTATATTGTGTTTTCTTCTTTTTTGGCCACGATAGGCAGCCCTCATCTCCTGGGGAGAGGGGAGGTTGAACGGAAGTATCGAGATGCAAACTGTTCAGCTACGAAGAGGAATTCAACATCAAACCTCCTTTGTTGGCTATCATACTACCTACGTTACTGACTAGAAATATTTGATTGTTAGTTCATCCTACTGCTCTTACCTGCCGAAAGTGTCGTCTTCAGTTGAGTCAGTGCGTAGGTATGTTCGACGTCAAGGAGACATGTAGCCAAGCTTATCTCACCTACTTTGCGTATTTAAGATTAAAACTTCTCACTTGTCACTGTAATTTAGCAGTAAGGCATGCTGATGCCGAGATACTGGCATTGGAGACCCCTGAGTCGCCGTAGACGTACCCCTGGCGCCAGCGGCGAAAAGGGGGCGTCATAGGAGCCATCTAGCCTACTGTAAACAAGTCACTCCTTTTCCATGTACATACCTGTAAATGACGCTGTCTCGTCTAAAGACAGGCCACGCGTTTCTTCCATCAGTGAATTGGCAAGGCGTCTCAGGATCAGAGCTGGGAGGGGAGTTTTCTCCAACTGTGGTGCTCGACAGATATGTTATCGCCAAGTAAACAAGGCAACTTTGATGCATCGAATGAAAAACACTATGATTCAGAAGACTTCTTAGGTACCTAGCCATGAAACTTCTGCGGCATATCCAAGACTACTACAGTAGCTCAACATGCTGGGGACCTTGTACATACACAGGTCTACCCCAAGCAAGGAATATTTAAGCTTGTAATCTTGGATGGTATGGACCGTCCACCCCTGACGGTTGCGGCAAGCGTAGGCCTAACCGCAGCTCCGTCGCGGATCTGGCTGGTGCTGGAATGATGGTCACCAGGTTTCGACGAAAGGAGTTGGATGCATAGATAGGCCCGTGAACACAGCGCTTATGTGCATTCTTTCGAGAGTCTCGACCCTGTAGGGCTGCCTATATTGGGCCATTTATGCCAGAGTTCGATGGTATCAATTGGCAAATGACAGCTTGGTCAGTCTGAGCAAGGCTCTTCGTTCTTTGATTGGGAGAAAGAGTATGTGAAGGCACGTTCTCGGTGGAATAGTGTCCATGGGTTCGGGTTTGTGACCGAAGGCTCTGAAACTATGTACGGACTACTGTTCCCTCCTAAGCGGCTTGTAACTGCCACCAATCATGGTTCACTTTAAGCTATAGAGTTCTAGACACACTGTGTGCTCTCTTCAGAGTACTTGTCTCTAATAGAAGACAAGGTCGACTTCTGTTGGCTGCAAGTGGCGAAACTGCGGTTGTTACGACGTGTTGGTGCAAGATCGCTTCCTTGGGGAGTCCCATAGTCTAAAGGAAACAAGCGCGCGGGTGGGTATGAGTATGTGATCGCCACGATAGAGTCAGGCTCAAGAGATAGTGCCAACGTATTGTGTAGAACGAGTTGAGTAATGTCCCTTGGATTCTTGTATAGGATTGGGGATTACACACACCTGTAGGTAGGTAGTCTCTGCCAAATTAGTCGGAGAGGGTTACCAATCTATAGTTTACTGCTAATTTGGCCGTATGGGAAGCGCAAGTATTGAACCAACAACATAATTACCTTCTCTGCAGTGACGGATCGCATATGACTGCATGCGGTCCGGTCCGGATATAGAAGTCTCCTGCTCAGCCCTATCATCTATGTAGACGACAAGACTGCAGAGTTTCGGCGGAACTGACTATGGCATTTGATGCCAGGTGACCTGGGCCTTTCTGCAGGTAGAGTGCTGACACCGTACGTTGATAGAACGGTTGACGTTAGCTTGACCGACTTTCGAAGATCCCGCCAATATTCGAGGGAAACTGAAAGCGACGTAGCGACGCTTGGCATCGCCGTTTCATTTGGCGGCTTGCCTTGCGTAGCATTCTGTGTAGGAACAGATAAGTACTGCGTACATGATATAGCTCAATTTGCCTTTAGGTTCGGGTCAGCGTCGCACACACACCATTCAGAAGATAGAGAAATGGTATGGGCAGAGAGCAGCGATAGGTGCTGAGGCTGCTGGACTTCTCTCACAACGCTCACATCGCAAGTGTGGTCAAATATGATTGGTTACCGACAGGCTGGATCGCTTAATATTTAGTGGAATGTCAGCACCAAATCAGCCACTCAGAACCCTTGCTGGAAGGGCAGTGCCACCCTTTTAGGCGCTAAGCGCCCGTGCTGCAACAAGAATCCACTTTCATACCCCCGCCCATCCAAGTTAGCGTACCTAAATGGGTATCCACCTCACCTCTTCTCTTGTTCGCACTGTATTTCCCTGGCTACTGTCTTGAACATGTACATTGATTGTCAAGGCGGGTTGTAGATGTTGTAGACTTGTAGTAGACTTGTAGTCGAGGAACAGAGCAGCCCCAAAACCAGTGAGGTTGCATGAGTGGATCCTTCATCCGTCCTCTCCGGCTTGCCGTCATCTGCTTGACGTTCCGTCGGCATTGTCGCAATCTCTTCACATTTTACTGCACCGTCAAGCCATCCGCTTCTCTTTTGGGCTCTTACTGGACACTCATGCGCTCATGCAACAACAACCGGTCAAGTCAGCGTGCAGAGTAAAGCGCTCAGGAGGATCGCTACGCAGCATTTATTGTATGCGATCCAGACGGTCGGGTCCGACAACACATCGTCTGGCCATCCTCTCCCCTCTTTTCCTCCATCTCCACGCGTAATTTGTTCGAATCGTCGGGCTCCAGGTAAGTCCCGGGATAGGGAAGCACAAAGCTTTTTCATATTATATCGCCGCACGCGGCCCTAAAGACCCGGTCACCATGCAATAAGGTGCAAGAAGGGCGATAATCACTCCCGACTCAGCAATGATAGATTGTCTCAATCTATGTACCATTGGGGGCTTAGTCTCGACGTTATCCACCCGCGACAACAGGCCAAAAGCAGTGCATCATCATACCGGCTCCAGAATGGGGACCCCAAACCTGTCTTGCCCTTTTTTGTACGATCTTCCTGTCGTGCAGCTGGACATGTGATGGGCTACTGCGCTGCCTCTGGAGTGTTGCACTCATGATGCATACCCTTTTGACCTCACTCCCTCTCTGATACATGATACATAGCATTATACATAGTACCTCCATACCTGGGTTAACTTTATACAATTTTCCCCTTCCCACAATTCCAATTTCCAATTTCCAATTCACTCGGGCTGCCCTTACACAACATGGCGGCCGGGGCTAGTGTGCCTGTGAGCAACGCTAACAACGCTAATTACGCTAAATACTAACCTTATAATCCGTACTAGCTCATTGGGCTAAGAGTGGTAGAGTGGGATAATCCATCTGGCGATCTGTGTACAGCATCTGCGGCATCTCAGGACGATTTCCCCGTTTGTGGGCCTGTGGGACAAATTACCCGTGGCTCTTCTTCATCTTTAGACTTTCTCCATGTGGCACGCGTGGAAGATCCAAGCACTAGAAGCAACAATTAGACCAGAAGCACGAGAACTAGAACTAGAAGCACTAGAATATAGCGCGGTGTGCGGTAACTAAACTTAAGGTGAGGGTTATCAACTTTCGACAGCATCCCGTTTCATTGATAGCGTCCATACGACCTGAGGAACTTTGGCTTGGTAAAAAGCTACCAGAAGTAGATAGGTCGTATGTAGCATTCGACCATAAGTACATACTTCCGTTTCAAGAGATGCCGCGATTGGACGGCTGATTGACTTGAATGGTTTGAATGGTTGCTCGGACCAGCCTGCGAGGCCGTGTGGGGCATTGCGCCCCCCGTTTCTCTCGTTTCTCTCTTCAACTCAGCCCATTTTGAATTTTGCCCTTGTCAATTTCATCAATGATCATCACCCCCCTTCTTCAAATCTTCCAATTCACCAATCCACCACCACCACCACCGCCTGATACGGTGATACCTATCTCTCCCCGATTCGAATATCGAATAATCTCCTACTCCCTCTTCCCGTTCGGTGGAATCCTTGCAGCCTTCCCCATTCTTACTCGCATTCCAAATGCGTACCTCCTACCTACCTGGAGCCTAGTTGCCCACGTAGTGCTAAATCAAAATTCGGCCCCCAAATCAATCAATACCGTTTGCTTGTGCGCTCGCGGCACTGGAGTCTGGCGAAACTGGCCGAGGTACATACATGCTTCCCCATTGCCTATTCGTCTCCGAGGTGCATATATAACTTGAATGCTTCAATTACCCCAATCGCTGCGAGTCATGACTCTGGGCAGTCTGGGGTTAGCAGCCGCAAGCTTCGCAAGGGGGTTTTCTAGCCGCTATTTGCGACGGGCGCCGTCGTTCGTAGCTCGTGGCTGTCCGAGATACTTCCACATGCCATTCCTCGGCCGCTAGCTACCTAACGCACTAGGCCGCGCTTCGGCCGGCCTGACAGACCACCCGGACAGCTATACGACTAATGATATCGCAAACAATTTGAGGTATCGTCGGTTTCATTCGAATTATAAATCAGACGAAACCTCGACGTGTAAATTGGCGGCCTCTCAAGAACCAACTCTTTTACCAATTGCAGTCTAGTTTGTCTGGACGGCTACGGTTAGAGCCGTCAAAGTCGTCAGCATGAGTCAAGTACCATCTAGGTAGAAGCCTTTAATCTTCACGATGCTACAGAAGCTGGCCTATCCGATGCTCTGTATCACATTCTTCTGACTTCGAATCTCTGCGCATCACCGCGGCGTGGACCAATATGGCGTCAGATCTGGGTCAAACCAGGAACGCCTCGGAAAGCTGTGCCCTCTCTTTTCCCCTCCACTGTCCATGTTTCTCGACTTCCCCACAGGCATGCTGCGAAGAACGCAACCTAGATACCGCCAAGGGGAATGATGAGGCAAAACCCTTCGAAAAGTGACCAATCTACAAGTGTGGGCGTGGTGACTCGATATTCGTCGACTCTGCCTCTTTGAATGTAGTACCTACATTCCTGCAATCTCTCTTCTCATATTTTCTCGTAGGAGATAGGTCTCGTTCATGCGTCCTAGCGGATTAGAGAACAGGGTCGCAGCGTCATCCTTTCTTTGCTAATTAGCCCTCTTCGTCGAGACCATCTCCAGGCTAGGTACCTCACATACCTCCATCTAATACCAATTGATAATAAGATCGTATGTCGATAAGGTATAGAAACACATGTGTCTTAGTACCTACCTACCTACCTACCTACCTACCTACCTACCTACTTATACAAGACGAATACGTATTCATTTTGCAAACGCCACGGACAAGATCTACTTACCTCCCGCATAAACAAACGTCCATACTATCATCACAGTCCTTACCTAACCTATACCTACTATGGAGGTAGATAGGTAGTTGAAATAGTATGGAGGTGCATAGACCAAAAGTCTTTCGTCACACCTAAGTTTGTCCGCAGTTCACTGATCGACTCCCAATTTAGGGATATTCTCTTCCACACACTTTCAATGCCATATCCTTGGGTCAAGTCACCCTGGTCGTATGTGTGTATCTGCGACCCCATGCAAATTGCATGGGTCCTTTGTGGCAGGTTATTGAGTACCACCTCTACATCAACTACCTACTTGGTACTTAGGCCAACGTCGAGTTCCTCTCTCTATACATCGACACAGTGCTGGTATAGTCCGATCATGTCAGTCGGTCTACGGTACTTACATACATACTTACATCCTAGGAAGTAGGTAGGTATGTCGGTAAGTACTCTAGTTATATTCACTCTTCTCTCACTCGCTTAAGATTCGATTCCTGGTCAAGATTGACGGATCCTTTTCTCGTGAACGTTTGTCTTTGTCTTCATGCCTGCCCTACAGCCCCGTATTTCCTGGCCGTGCCATATCTGTTTCTCATCAGGGCCATCGCCCATCCAAAGCTGCCACATCTACTTAATACAAACCCCTCGCTGGTTTTCCCAGTTGCTACTCTCCTAAGCCTCGATGAGCCTTGCATCCCATTCCCACGGTCGTGGTTCATCACCAGAGGTCATTGCAACCCATAGTCCAGGCGCTTAATCAAAGTACTCTGACGAGGACCTCAGACCCTTGATCGGACGGTTCACTAGGGGCGTCGACTGATCTGTCCAACAGGGAACACCTCACAATATTTCTACTCGCTGAGCGGCGGCTATTCATGCATCTCGTTACCTCGTCCCCACAACAGCACTTGGGTCACCCCCGGCGGTGGCTAAGATTCTACCCCCCCTCCCCGGCTCGCTCTCTCTGTCACTTCTACCCTTGTCACTCTGTGAGGATGTACCTCGAACACCGAGGTGGATAATCCCAGAGCAGGTACTTACTGTGCGGTACGTTCCTATACTTGGCCTGTCCATGTACGTATCTACTTGGCCTAGCTACTCCCGCGGCTTGGGACTCGAGCTTGTAGCTCTCAGGAACACGGTCGACGACGTACACTACCTACATATTTCCTCTAGTTCCCACTTCAACTTTGACCACCCCACAAGGCAAGGCCCCGACTCCTTCTATAATACCCCTTCGTTTCCTTCTTTTGCCTCGCGCTTGGCCGTGACCTCAGAAGGCAGATTTTGCTGTCTGATAGTTCTTAATATTTGAACCCGCTCTACACTGTCGCATCATATGAGAGACGCTTCATAAGCCGTGTGTACAAATAACTTGAAAGGACCATCCACCTTCACACCTGACCTTGAATCCCATCACGAACCCTCGCTCCCTGTCCTATAAGTCGCCACCAGTTCTCACTACTTATCGTTCTGAACACATGTCTATCGGGTTTGAAATGGACGACACTATATACGTTCACACGAGGCCAGACCAGATGCGCCATAGTCTATCCCGAGACTCGAATATACCTGAAGACCGGCAATCCGTTCGCTCCCCGTCCGGTTCTGCCTATGCTCATGATATTCCTACCACTTACGCTTCAGTACGTCCACTACTTTAATACGGTGCGACGTGGACTCATTGTTATTTAGGTTCCCCCCTTCGGCAACTACTCTGTACCATATGACTCTTCGCTTCCCACTCCGGTATCTGTTGCTGGATCCTCCGTCACTGGATCTCCTTCGATGAATGACCGGGCTTCGAAGATGCTACACTCGTACAACCAGCACCGGGCAAGCTCCCAGCAACACACTCCTCCGAATACCTCACGGCCGTGGTCAAACTATCAGATGAATGCTCATTGTAGTCAGGCAGATTCGCCAATTGACTTACAATCGAATACTGCAGAGCTGCTAGAAATGCATGCCATGGACGCAGCTCGTTCCACTGGCGAAAGTGCACACATAGTCTCGGAGCCGCCGCCGCCGTTTCAATGGGGCCAGTACACTGTTTCCAGCACCGAGACAACGGATGACATGGCACCGCATATAGTACACCCGATGTACGCGGGTGTAGCACCCATGAATTTACATAGTATTCCCGGACAAGCACATGTCCCTGTCATACAGCACCCTCCGGATCCGCGAGACCTCCCAGTCTCGGTAACCGCAATCGACGGTATGCATTCTAACCACTACTCTCAAATGGGGCACCATCTACAGATTCCGGTGGAACTTGAGTCATACAGAAGGAAGCCTTCCAGAACCTCAAGGAATGGGCGATCAGGAAGACCACCGAAGAGGCCACGGGCTCAGAGCCGAGCTCTTTCGAAACGTAACGATATGGACTACATGGAGTCTCAGAAAGCCTCGTCGACCGTCGACGACGCTTCTCCAACTGCCAAGGTGCCCAACCGAAACATCGAACTGCGGCCTGATGCTCCCGAAAAAGACCGCTTCATAGTAGAGCTTAGGTGCCAGATGGACGGTGATAAAGGAAAAGGCATATGGGAGGAAATCACTAAGCAATACGAAAAGAAGTACGGAAAGAGAAGGCAGGAGTCGCTCCAAATGAACCTCACACGAGCTGTATTGAAGTATGCGATATGGCCTCAATCTGAGGTGAGTAGACGGCAGGCGCTCTGACATACCCAAGCTATGCGAGCTAACGCGGCGCATAGGACGAGGCTTTGAGAAACGCTGTAGACGAAATAGATCAGCGTCGCTATGCGGATATAGTAAAGCTGATGAAAGAAAAGTTCGGGGGCTGTCAAGCCTGGGAGTGGAAAGAGGGCCACATAAGAAAGCGGTTGGTCGAACTAGGCTTCGAGGAGCTCGACCACGAAGACATAACGAAGAAGCCACGTCGGAAATCCAAGAAAGCTATGGCTAGGCGGTCGGCTAAGCAACAATCTTGGGGTCACTCGGCTGTTACCCTTTCACCATACGAAGAAGACAACCATACATTGACCTCGGAGCAAGAGAACTATATCCTTGAACACTACTGTAAGCCGGACCCCCCAATTCCAAATGCAGACGCCATGCACGGCATCATGGACCATTCGAACACAGTGCCCGCCACGGGAGGCACCGAGAGAGATATCGGTGAGAGTCAAAGCGAACGAGTTGCGAAGCAAGCATGCGACCAGCTACTCTCGAAAAGGAGTGACCATTTATATGGCTCCCATTTTCCTTGAATGTCAATCTCGTACCCTATGGCATGAACTGAACGATATCTTTCGTCACCTATATTTAAATCATCACAGCCAAAGTCTTCGTGATTACTTACATATCACTAGGAGACTTTTCGGGGTCATTATTCAGCAATTGTATGGGGTTTTGGCGTGGAGTATCAGTGGCACCACCTCACAAGGACCCTCAGGGGGTCATCGCAGGAAGGTAGAGCGCAGAAGTGTCTCTCTCACTTGGGTACAACGCTCTCCTCCCTCATCCTTTTGCTTTTGAGCCTCAAGAGGCATGTGTGGGCGATCTAGCCAAGGCGTTCGGGTTGCATTTCTTCTATTGCATAGTACATATCACAAGCTTCGCAGCCTTCCTTTCCTTAAGGTCTGATTGGAACTAGTCTTTTCTTTTTCATGTTACATTAGGTACCTATTCTACGATCATCATCGTTATAGACATGGCAGGCAACTTCCACCACGAGTGTTGGCGGACAAAGGGAGTCGTTTCAAATTGGGCTTGATAAGAGGCACGAAAACTCAGGGACGCAGTTGTTGATGAGGAGCACGGAGTAATTTTCATGTTTTGACTGTAATAGCTATCATTTCTTCGGACCATCTATCTCTACCTACCTACGTAACCCAATTTTTGTCGATACCTTGCAAGGGACACTACCTACATACGAAGCAGGCGATGAGATAGAACACCGTCGCTGAGGCGAATGAAATCTTGCATCAACATACTCTTGACTCCACCGCACGAATGTAACTTCTGCCATCTCGATGCTCAGCATGTAGTCTTCTTTGTCTGACTCGATAGTCTTGGCCATGCCGTCTAGCGCGCCGTTTGCTGGACTTTCCTCCTCGGATCTCCGAGCGGCTTAGCAGCTAAACTTGTCAAGGCCTACGTCGCGGTATTCCTATGTCTATTCCTATATTCAAGCTAGTGCATCTGTCTGAACTACAGTAGCTCTGAACTCAATAGTGAGATCGCCTTTTGCATATCCACATATAGTTGAGGCGAGGCTTAGGCGTGGTCAGACCCCATAGGACGGCTGCAAGGGATGCCGGCTAAAGACCGAGCCGCGCGGAAGAGTGGTATGAAGATAGAACATAGAACATTAGAACATAGGGGGAAAAACACGAGAAGCGCGCTGCGCCTGTTTCTAATTCCATACCGCTTCCAAAGGGCTTCCGTCTTTCCGCCTCCTAGGTATCGGCACCGAGACAATCCCCATCTTGGTGGCCGACGTTACCTCAACCTCACTAGTAGGTTGCAGACGAAGACGTCCTGGAAGCTCTTTACCGCCTTCTACTGCCGGCGGACTGGGTTCTGTGGGGGAGGGTTTCATTGCCTCTATCGCGAATTGGTGTCTCGCCTCATTTCATCTGCCCGCGTACATTAACTCCGAGACGAATGAAGCAAGCTTCCGGGATGAGGTAGAACCGAGACAGCTATGAGTAAGGTAGACTCTAGAGGACATTGGACCACAGCGGTGGTAAAGTACCTCATCCCACGCTAGAATAATCCGTCCGCCGGTAGGTAGGTAGGTAGGTAATTACGTAGGGGCTGATCAGGCCGTAAGCCATGCGCCGTCGGTTCGAATGTTCCTGTGACCTGACCTACGTGCGAGTAGCCGTCGCGCTTGTGAGACCTGCATTGCTTTCCCCGGGAACCATCCACTTTCATGACTCGGGATTGTTCCGTCGGCTCTAAGATATGACCCGGTTCCTGCGGAGATAGCAAAGGGATCGATGTCATAGCTCCATAACTTGACCTACCGATGAAACATCATCTACGATATTTTTCTTGCTAAGTTATGCCGGCCGCTGGTGATTACGGAATACCTTACCAATCCAATATATGCTTTCGCACGACGACTAGTGACGGGGATATCTATCCACCTAGCGACGGTCCATAATACCAGTCATTCGACTTCCCCAGGAATGAGTAGGTTCAGAGGCAGGGATGTTGCATGCATCAAGCTACATGAGGGAATCTTAGCTCAAGGGTGTATGTATGTAGGTAAAGGCGCAACTTTGGATATTTGTTAGCAACACCGCCCCCTTTGTCGTTCGTGGTAAAGATACCCTGCGAATGCCATCATGAAAAGGCGTCCGCAAGCCGGTTGAGAACACCCACTTCTTGTTCCATGGTTTGAGATGTGATGGCGTTTGAGGACGCACGCCGGCAAACGGTGAACCACGTCCCTGGGAAATTGGACAGACTCTCACTGGCTCGAGTCTAGAGAAGGACCGCGAACGTACAGAAAAGCAGGCCGCCTTACATTACCTTCCCTATGCAGACCCTTTGCTTCTTCCAAGTAGTAGTGTGTGCTCCTTACTGTCGACGCCTCGTCTCATCTCGATTGTCTTGACTACTGCGTGATAGGCTTTTCAGAGACTGGGATTGGCTTCTCTTCTCTTCAGCAAGCAGGAAGAAACAGAGAGGCGCTATTTAATATTCGTTACCTATAAAAACAAAGGGGGAAAATGGGACGTAGCAAATAAGTAACGAACCCACTGTATTGTCATTTTCTCTGCAACGCTGTCCTTACGGCGGGTTACATGCCGGGTACCTTTATCGACGTTGAAAAAGCGACGTTTGAACGTTTGGTAACCGGGTTTGAGTGTAACGTGACTGTCACGAAGTACTACGGATCTTCTATGCAGAACTGGGACTGGGCGGGATACGGCATCAAAGATAATACTCAGCAGGGGACAGGGGGCAGAACAGGGCTGCAGTAGCTCCATCAGAGAGAGGAGAGGGGGCCCAAAGGTGATCCGAGAGCGACAGCTTCGATGAGCAACAACCCACTTCGTAAATAGAATTATTCCTACCTACAGACCACACACCATATCACACCACAGTACCTAACCCTACCTACGTGACAGCACGTACATCGTCCACTCCCCTCGCTCGCCACGAAGCAGGCAGGCAGTCATGCGCGCCGAAGAGAGATTCAAGAGAGAGAGAGAAAAAAGAGGGGAGAGAGGCATTGCCCGATGGAACCCCGAAGGCTACAGCTATGTATGTAGGTACATAGGTAGCTGCCTAACCGATAACTGCCGATTCGAAGGATTTGTCAGACCGATGCCCGCACAGCGACCCGACAGCTTGGATCCGAGGTCTTGGAGCTTATGCTATGCTTGCTGACATGACATGGACATGACGCGCGCACAACGATAACCTGGCGGTCAGTCGGAGTCGGAGTCTATGCAAGTGTGCAGTGTGCAGTGTGCATAGGAGCCAGGGGAGGGAGATAGAGAGAGAGAACCTTTGTAAGCGAGTGCAAGATTGGCCGGTGGATGGGTGGGCAAGAGGTAAGGCAGATAGATAGATACCTGGAGGTAGGTTATGTTGCGACTCGTACAATATATGTACGTCGTTATATGTAAATGGTCGTGAGCCTACGTAGAGGGTCGCGATTCAAAGGTACGCCAGGATTAACTGCGCATATCCATGGACCATGGCGAATAAACTAATAGCTGTGAAGAGAGTCTGAAACCGGCACTGGTCCCGCATAAACTATCAACTAGACACTTCGTGCCCAGCCACCGATCATTAGATATGTAAGCACGGACGTCATATCACGGACGGTGTCGTCAAATATCCCACGGGCCACGGCAATCAGTCCCGGGGGAAAGTCAAAAGTCGAAAACCAAACTTGTCACGGCTGTATGTTTTGTATACGTATGACGGGTCGCTCCATTTTCGCTATAGCTAGCCGTGGCCGTCTTAGCCTCTACATACTACCTATTTAGTAGGTTGTTCGCAGTAAACAATCTACCTACTAATACCACACTATCATGCTTCTTAGCCGTTTTCTTCCTTAGATCTAAATTTAAGAACGGCAAAAGTCCCCTGCGTGACGGATGCCCATCCGAGATTCGTTCTGGCCATGCTATCGTGGGTTGCGCTGCATATCGCAATGCGGGAAACATTTGGATCCCAAGGACCCGGGTTCCAGAGAAAAGAAGGAGAAATTTTTAGAAAGCCCGCAAGGCCCATTCCCCGAGCCGCCGTTGGCCCGTTGCCCAATTCTAGCTGGAGGCCGGCGCCGGGGTGTCCTGGCAAGATTTAAGTGAGGCTTCAGGAGGAAGAGGCCTGATGCTTGTTTATCTCGTGGAACGTACGAAGTACATATTGAAGACGGTCGTCGTTGTGAAACCGATAAATTTCCGGGGGGCCCGAGGCGCTGGGCTAGATGTCCGGTGGTAGGTACAATACCTTTTGATAAAGTCTATGGCGTAGGACAACACACAGTAAGTTCTAAGTCCTTGGGAACTTGCACAGCCTAGACTAACTTCGTTCTCTACTATGTAAATAAATTACAGAATTCAAATCCCGACGCGGTGACTTACTTACGTACTGTACTTATAACCAGTACCGAGGCAGACGATAGAGATCCACTTCGCCTGACTTTCATCGATGGCTGATCGCTGTCAGTCGGGGCCGACTCCGAAAGGAATTGAAGTCTAAAGGATTTTGAACCCCTCGCTGTCGGAGCTCCTGATGAAAAAGGAAGTTGTCGAGGCTATGTTAAGAACATGAAATGGGAGCATGGCTCACATGACTGGCATGTCCTGCACGGAGCCTCGTTTATTCTGGCCGGAGCCTCCTTGCTTTTCCTCAACTACCCTAATGAGCAATGTATTGATCGTCTTGGCAGAACGCCGAGCCAAACTCGCTAGAGATATGCAAATGAGCAGAGGTGCCCGAGGTCAGACGTTCTGCACAAGCACGATATGGCCGAGTCCTTGTAGTAGGAATGAATGCAAGCTGATGCTCGTCACCTAGTGAAATGCCGTGGTGGCCGGTGATTCGAGATCTGCTCAACGCACGATATCGAATGGGATGAGACACGGAGGCCGAGCGCGACGTCGCCGACTCGGAGCAGAATCTCAACGTTCCGCAAAGGCTGATCGGCATCTTCAACGTCATGTTGACTCGTTAAGGAATTCCAGCCAGCGGTCACGCCCAAGGATGGATGGATCCCTTGCGTTGCCCAACTCAAGGGCACGGCGTCCTATATATACCAATCAATTACGAAGACGGGTTGGCAGGCAAGGGAGATGAGCTTCGTATCTCGGAAAGTCGTACTGCTTTTATGTCTTAAAGGAGATGAGCAGGACTAGATTCCTACTGGAAGATTCTAAGGAAAGCCGTGGTGAGACATTCTCTGGTATCGAAGCCCTTGATAACTAAGATTAGCACTCTGGGCCACGCATACAAGCGAGCATCTATCTGTCTCAGCCACTGCAGCAGCTATGTATGGTGATGGCGCCATGGGGTCAAAATGGACCTGCTTGACACGTGGAAATTTAACTCAATGGCTTAGCATTCATCTCATTTATGTGTGTACTGAAAGAATCTTACCAAAGCTCTTCTGGCAGGGACATGCCTTGCCCTTTCGGGTATGTGAGACAGAGTCCAGAAGAGGAGCAGGATGCAGAACATGGGGATAGCTTGAAGATCAGAAGCTTGCGCATCTCAGCCACACACTGTGCTGTTTGTAGCGGTACAATGGGCTACACGATCAGTTGAGATAATCTAGATGTAGGTACCTAATGTATCACATCAACTCTTTCGAGTTACGACAGCGTAGGTACCGCATTGAAGCGGTTTAGACGCGTAGATGTTCAAGTGCATATATGTACCTAGGTATTTCCAAAACTCCAAATTCTATAAATAGTACACATATCCTTATCGATCTTATCGCTAGCTCACTGACCCAAAGTTGGCACGTGTCCTTAGACTAGTCCAGATTCTGCCAATGGTGAAGAGTACCAATGAGCTTATCAATTTACTACTATTGTTACTACGTGTTCATGTTAGTGCATTTAGTAACTCCAATTGATCTAAAACTTTTGATGACAGCATATCGATCGCACACCTTACCTTTCGTAGCGAAGGATTGCGGCGTGAACACACAAATCACAAATCATGCTTTGACTTCCGTTTGCACTTCCAATTTCGCATTGGTTGTCGGCTTAAACTCGAGAGGGGTGATTTCAACCTCTTCCGCAAATTCAATATCTTTTTTTGTCGTTTGCTTGCTTCCCTATTCGCTCTTCACTCTGCTGATCCCGGGAACGCGGATATCCTCGTTAGTCGCCTTTCCTCTCCAATCTTTAATACACATGCCTTCTTCTGCACTCTCCTGTCGGTAATGCCCTTGCTAGGCATGGGCAGTTGGATGTTGGCGCTCTCGCACAACTTAACCAGTCATGGCCCTTGTACCAGGTTAATTGTCCTGCTAGCCTTGTTGGTTTTGTCGTCATGGGTAGGTGTAGGAGAGGCCATGCGACCCAGTCGCGTCGCGCAGCTGAGGCAAGACACGGTCGACATGTTCTATCATGGGTTCGATAACTACATGAAGATTGCATTCCCCGAGGATGAGGTACGAATAGACTCGGCTGCAACGTAGACTCGTGTACATTAGCTCATCATTTATAGTTACGGCCCGTTTCCTGTACGCCGTTAACTCGAGATCCCCTCAACCCGAATAACGTCGTGTTAAATGACGTCCTCGGGAATTACTCCTTGACCCTTATCGACAGCCTCTCGTCCCTAGCCATCCTTGCGTCCGCGCCCCCCGATAGTAAGAATACTGGACCCAAAGCCTTGAGCGATTTCCAAGATGGTGTTGCTGCGTTGGTCGCACAATATGGTGATGGGCGGCCCGGTCCATCGGGCCAAGGCGCTCGTAATCGCGGTTTTGATGCGGACAGCAAAGTCCAAGTTTTCGAGACCGTTATAAGAGGTGTTGGCGGACTGCTTAGTGCCCATCTATTTGCTGTTGGAGAGTTGCCTATTTCTGGGTACCATCCACGGAAGGCCCCTGATGATGATGACGACGTTGAAAAGCATCCCATTCCCTGGCCAAATGGGTTCAAGTATGATGGACAGCTACTGCGGCTTGCCCTCGACTTAGCCCAACGATTACTGCCAGCCTTCTATACCCAGACTGGACTGCCCTATCCACGCGTAAACCTCCGTCACGGGATACCGTTCTACCTGAATTCACCACTTCACGGAACCACCCTGGACCCAAAGCCAGAGGATGGTTCGCCAGAAGTCACCGAGACTTGCAGTGCTGGAGCAGGCAGTCTGGTGCTCGAGTTCACCGTGCTGAGCCGCCTTACTGGTGACCCAAGATTCGAGCAAGTAGCTAAGAGAGCTTTCTGGGCTGTCTGGTCTAGAAGAAGTAATATTGGGCTTATCGGGACTGGTGTGGATGCTGAGGCAGGACACTGGATTGAAGGATTCACTGGTATCGGAGCGGGAGTTGACAGCTTCTTTGAATATGCCCTCAAGACCCATATCCTGTTATCAGGTCACGAGTTGCCTAATCGGACGATGCCTCTAGTCCATGATGAAGACTGGCTTGACCCTAACCAGATCTACCATCCACTTTCAGACGAGGACAACTCTCCCGATGCTTTCCTCCAGGCATGGCACCATTCCCATGCCGCCGTCAAACGGCACCTGTACTCCGGATTGCATCATCCTCATTATGTAAATGCGCACATGTCTACTGGCTCACCGCAATCATACTGGATCGATAGCCTAGGGGCGTATTACTCTGGTCTCTTAGCACTTGCCGGAGAGCTTGACGAAGCCATCGAGACGCATCTCGTATACACAGCTCTCTGGACCCGTTACTCTGCCCTCCCAGAGCGCTGGTCTATACGCGATGGCAATGTCGAGGGTGGGCTCGGTTGGTGGCCCGGTCGACCAGAATTCATCGAATCTACATACCATTTATATCATGTCACCCGAGACCCCTGGTATCTTTATGCAGGCGAAATGGTCCTGAAGGACATCAACAGGCGCTGCAAGACCAAATGCGGCTGGTCTGGCTTACAGGACGTCCGAACTGGAGAGAAAAGCGACCGGATGGAGAGTTTCTTCCTCGGAGAGACCGCCAAGTACTTGTATCTTCTCTTTGACCCAGATCATCCTCTAAATAAGCTTGATTCTTCTTACGTATTTTCTACGGAAGCGCATCCGTTGATCATTCCCCGAAAGAAGAAACCTCGCCGGACACACAAACAGTCATCGGAACGGGCTGTTCAGCCCTCGTTTGATGCTCATTTTACGACTACATGTCCTCGTCCACCCATTCTCCCCCCATTGTCCGGCTCCGCTACTGCAGCTAGGCCTGACCTTTACAACGCGGCGACACTGATTCGACTTCATCAGATCCCAAACATACACAGCGGTTCAGAAAATCCAGCGGCAAAGTTGGGCGGATCCGAAGCGCAGACCAAGCTGTCGGAAAGCCAGATAGAGAACTATACGTACTTTCCTTGGACATTGCCGCCTTCTATGCTGCCAGTTGACGGAATATGCGCTGTCACAAAACAAACACAAACATCAGTGATTGAGTTTCCTTCAAACACTCAGCAGTCTGTAGGCAGTGCTTTCAACATCATATTCGGTGGGAATAGCCTTGTTCGCATGGGCACCGACGGCATTGCGATCAATAGCCTCTCCGGCCTGAAGCTGGCTCTGATCATGGAAGACCCTCCGGAAACGACCGAACGAGCTTGGAGGATCTATAGCATCGGCAACTTGCCACTGGGCCGAGATGAAAAGGTGCTCATCACCCGCGATATTCTGGAAGACATGTCAGACCCCCTGTTCCATCGTGTTCGCGACTCTGTCATCGTCGATATTCTTCTGCAGATCGAGGAGGTTCCACAAGAGCACGTAGACCAGAATTCGACGTCTGCGGACCCGGAGCCTTCATTCGACACGGAGTCCACCATCGACCTCGATGGGAACTCCGCCGTCAGCAGCCCAAACTTGTTCAGCTCGTTCTTGCAGCAGATAACATCTGTCTTACGGGAACCCGCTGCCACTTTCAGCCCCGAGCCCGCACCGCAAGCCAAGTACCGATACGTCGAGCTCCCAGCCATCACGCCCGTCGGCCTCGGCGCCGCTCCCTTACCCGACGTCCGCGAGGCGCCGAACCCCCACACGGCGGGCCTCATCGAAACGCTGTCCTGGCAGAACTTCTACTTCGCAGACCAGGCGTGCGAGGCCAAGCTGCCGGACGCGGCGCCCAAGATGCACCACGTCATCGTCATGCGGCGCGGCGGCTGCTCGTTCTCCGAGAAGCTGGCCAATATCCCGTCGTTTGCGCCCAGCCGGCACTCGCTGCAGCTCGTGATCGTGGTTTCGGACGACGCGGATGGGGATGGGGATGAGGAGGACCGGTGGGGGGTTAACTTCATCAGGCCGCTGCTTGACGAGCCGCAGCGGACTCCTGCGGGTATTTTGCGACATCGCCCTATTGCTTTGCTTATGACGGGGGGCGGTAATCATGCGTATGAGACGCTGCGGATGGCGCGGAGTTTGGGGCTGAGGCGGAAGTACCATGTTGAGAGCCAGGGGCTGAAGATTGGGAATCTGATTGTGCTGTGATGCATTGTGCACCTACCTCGTGGGTGAGATGGGACAGAGAGTGATGGATGGAGGGTTGTGTACCCGGATTCTGTAGGCACGAGGTTACGATGGTTCTGGACAGACAGGGATGCATGGTGGCGCTGGGGGTGTTGTTCTTGGGCGCTGTCTTACAAGTGAGTACATAGGTGCGTACTAAGGTACAGTACATACATAGGGGGAGGCAGTAAGTGTTTGTACATAAAATCTAGTGTCGATATTCGAGAGGAGCAATTACAAGTCACGGTTGAAGGACTGAATGTTGCGCTGACTTCTTGGATTTGTTCTTGTTGGTGGCGTGCTACTTCCGATTACTCTTGGGCTGTGTGGCTTCGGACTTGGCCACGTGCGTAGAAGTAGAAGCGAGCCCGTATGCACCCAGTTTTGAACAACACCTTACCGTACAGTAGATTGGATATCAATAGCCCTGACCTTTCCCGCTTCAACGTCCAGTAGCTATATTCGTACACTTCAGTACATACAAAAACCAAAGTCCACCAAAACATCACGAACGACCATGAGATCTAGAATGCTCCGTGACTTACCCATACATCAAAACCCGGAGTCTTGGCTATGGAAGTGCGGACGACCAACTTTATAGTGGTACATAACTTAAGATCCACTCCACCGTTTCCCTGCAAAAGATTTGCCAGATGAAGATTCTGGCGGTGGGATATCAATATCTGTCAAACCTAGTCCTCCAACGTGATCGCGCGTCATACTTGTCTAATTTAGTAGGGAAGTTGAGCGGGTCATATACGTCGCCGCTCCGTTCGTCACCAGCATACTCTGGCGGCGGCTTCCGTTCCCAGATATGGCGGTAGACCTTGGTAAGAGTAATGGGTTCCTCCGGATCAACACGGACAAGGTTATGTTCATCAGGCCGGATAGGCAGCGGCGTGGCGCTTTGCGGCGACTCGGATTGGAGAAAGTCGAGCAGTTCTTGCTTCTGGGTGTCGAGAAGTTGGCATATCCTATACGTCACGTCCCTCCAGTCCGGATGGATGTACACCGCACCAGAGTCTGGCGTGGCCCTGTCGAACAGAATCACGCCGCCGAGGATCCGGTTCTCGGCCCAGAATCCTACCATGTCGGCGACACCCTCGGGGTATTGCTCATAGTTGGTATACCAACTATGACAGAAAAGAGTCGGCAGTGGTCCGTTGGGATTAAAACGCCACCACAATTTGTTTTCTTTTGGAGGTGCCCAAGATGCAACGTTATCTGCCTTGTGACGGCTGGTGTCCAGGTTGAACAACATAACGGCAACCTGGTGAATCGAAAGCGCAGTGATTTCTATCAGAAGCGTCTTGAACAGCTGGGAGCCTGGTGAGGCGGCCTGGTATCTTGACAGGACCTGATAACATCGGTCAGCTGTACGACTCAGTCTTGCAACTCGGGGGTGAGGCTTGCAGTTATCTCGAATTGTAATTGAGTAGGAGCAAACTCGGAATACAAATTTCTTGTTTCCTCGTTAACTCCAGGGCAGAGCTTCTCATGCTGGAAAGCCGGGTGTTTGGCATCCATAAGGGTGTCACAGTAGGCCTCATCGTAGACAGCTGCAAGAGGTAAGCCATCGACGATCTGGCAAAACGTGCTCTCAGCAAGGTCGGTAGAAAGTATGTTCAGAATGGCTTTGGTGACGGGAACGCGATGTGCTTCATCCAAAGTGTCCAGCGAGACTTTCTTGACACGGGTAGTGTCATCCGCATTGGAAGCGTTGAGTATCTGTTCTGGTTCTGCCATGCTTTCATGGAATATTGTCCTTATTGTCGAGTTGTCAAAATTCAATTCAATAAACAATTGAGAAGGATTGAGAAGGGACCAAAGGGCTGAGGCGCTAAATGAACCAAATAAACGAAATGAACTCGAAGGACTTGCGCTTACTTATGACGTCACTGGGCGCCTACGCATTGTATTCCTTCAAATAAGTACCTACTAGAGGGTCCAAGCTCCTAGCGGACCCTCTTCGCTGCGCTCAGAGGGTCCCAAAACCTTGAGAAAAATTAAATTCAAAGATTTTTTATGTATCTTTTCTTTTGGTGCAAGTCCCATACAAAATTCTTTCTCATGGTTTTGGGACCTCTATTTAGTAGAGGGAGAAGTTAAGCGCACATCCATCATTTGCCGCTGTACTTCCTAGGAAGGGTGTATTACCTAATCGGAAGGAGGGGATGAAGTCGAGCTTAGATTCAACAACCACAAATCATTTCTTTCACCACCAACTCCTAGTCCTACATGTAGTCAGGCGTTTGCTATTATTCGCCAGGTCCAGTTCTGATCTTCTTCGCCTTGAAAATGCTTCACCCCAGCCCTCTCTGCGTCCATCATCAGCAATCGCTATCTTCATATTGAAACAGCTTTACTGACAATTGTACTATCTATCCCTTCGTATATATATTGACAAACGAGAAATGGCTCTCCAACAGACTCCCGTCATTCCAAACCTCCAGCTTTACACCGATGAAGACCAACCCAAAGGGGAGCATCTACAACTACCGCAGAACTCCACCCGCTACCAGATAGTAGAAGCCTTCGTCCATTTAGGTCTCTGCCTTCTGGAATCTCCCCAAGGCAGGGAAAGCCTTGCAAACACTGCGACCAAAATCGTACAGGAAAGAGATGCAAATCGTCAGCCAATACCGCACCTGTATAACAAACCCATCGAAGAGATGCCCAAGTGGATTTCACTGTTTTTGTCGTCTATGAGGAACAACTTCCCCATGACATATCTCAGCAAAATGGAGGGTGAAGCTATGGCAGTGAGGCAGGACGGAGTCAATGACATGGAACAGTTTCATCCCAGAGTTTGCGGGTATATCAATATCAACAGGACCATTGTCAACAACATGATCGTCTGTCATCAGAATCCCAACTCGGCTGACAACTACTCGCGCTTCAAGTTTCAGATGACTTCTCACGTACTACGCAGACTTTACTTTCCCCATCCGTTTGCTTCCTGGTACCGAGACGACCCGGGCAGTGCTCCGTCAAACTACCAAGGAAATGTCAAGTGTTCGGTGGCCGTCTCGCAACCCTCCAGCCACCTCATCACCTCTGCCAGACGGGACAGCCTATCGACGCCTGCCCAGTCAAGATAGCGCTTCAGCATATGTTGATGCAACTAGCTCTAGTCCATCAAGCCAGCGATACGGGGAACAACGATCCCGTTAGTTCTCTGTAATTTGATATTCTACATGCATACTGGATTTGGAAATTAGTATTACTTCCTTGGGGGCTTTTCTCTAGCGTACCTTAGCTATTGTTTTCTCTTTCTAATTCACCTTGTTGGTTCACGCGGAATAGAAATTTAGCTGATTTACTGTAATAATATTCATCAACAAGGCAATTTAAAGTCTAGAATGAAGGCTTGCTAATAATTTGAGTGAGGGTGATCCGCTCGATTATGGATTATGCTATCTAAAAAGCTGACGAAGCTATTACATTGCCAATAACCTGGGACTTTATCCGGTCTCTCGACAATCTGGCCTGTGGAATAAGCGACTTACCGCTGTCGAAATTATATCGGCGAGTAAGGTATTAGTAATGTTGACGACGGTCGTAGTAGTTTGTGGTCTCGGCCTGGCTCTTGCGACCTCTCCCGGGTATTGCTGTTCCGGCAACGATCAATATATATAGTACGGGTGGGTGTAATAAAAAATGAGTCTTGCTCTTCTGAAGAATCTCTAGTGGCACGCTATATGGCGTTCCCGCGGGCTTCTAGATCGTCGTGAACACCAAGTAGGGGCAACAATAACCTGGGTCCGGTCAACAACTTTCTTAGTTAGATCTCTGCCTTTGCCATTTATCTGAGTGAACTATCACACCTCACGACACCAAATGCTGTTATGACTATTGGCTACGATAGTACCTGGTCCTCTAGGTCTGGAACCCGTGCCGCCCAATGTCTCGCCAAAAAGCCTTAGGGGGATGCCCAAGAAGATATTTGCTGGAGAAAGTACGCAAGTATAAGGGGCCGGGTGTTGTATGTTTTTAAAGGTCCTTCTTTTTTGCTCAGGTACTTGGCCAGCTGGGTTATTTTTACCAACCACACGAACATGACAGACAAGTCGCCGAATGAGTACGCGTTCGAGGCCATGGTATGCATCTTGCATCCAGCTCCCAGGGTAAATTCAGGATGGATGACGTTTCAAACAAAAAGGAAGCGGCACAAGAGGAATCGAACCTCTCAGTGTTGGACTCGCGGGGAATCGAACCCCGGACCACTCCCACGCTTAAAACGACGGGCCCGAGCAAGAAAGCAAGGGTCGCCACGTGCTAAGGGAGTATTATACCACTAAACCACAAGCCCTAGATGATCTACCTGGAACAATTGCAGGTAAGATCGACGATTTCGCCTTTTGTGAATTGTGTTGTGATATTCGTAGTTGTATTACGTATAGGGTTGAGGATAATGGGATATGCGTTTGCCCTAATCGACGAGGTGGAGTCTGATTAATAAGTCCCATACATGTCCTTGTGGCCCGTGGGAAAATAGATTGGGCAGTTGATTGACACGATATGGATAAGCGAAGGCGACTCTGCCGATACCGATGTCGTACGGTTTCTGCTGCTACCTACCCCATGCATGAAGAGCTTCGGCTGGTATGTCCATACACACATAATCCGTAGATGCGCTCTAATAAATGCAGCTAAACAATCCAATACGAAGTAAAAGACGTAAAGATCGACTAACCTCAAAGACAAAACCTCGCGATATGACGTGAGTGACTGGGTTCCCCGAGCATCGAACGTTAGGCATCTTAAGCGAGACGCTATTCATACAATACACGATTTGAAGCTCAATTAGATGTCGGCTTGAGAGTCGCTGATACGTGCTGAACAGGCGATATGATTGCCACCTGTCTACCTGCCTACCTAGGAGGTAGATATGTGCAACGTATTGGCGCTGTACGAAGTGTGACTTCGAGATATCTATCCAAATTGAAATGTTGAAGCCAAGACAATCTGTGGTGAGCTAATAGAGCTAGTAGCAATATTCTGATGATACGGTAGATGCGCTTTAACCACATCTGACTTGAGAGCCATGCTACGTTTGCAGCCGCTTACATAGCTGCGTACTAGTACGGTGAAGACGCTATCGCTTAGCAAGGCAGCTGGTGAGCTGGATTTCATATGGATAGAGAAGAGGGAGAAAAAGGGCAAGTCTTCGATATCAGATGAGACATGCGGCCGGTCCCTCGCACGTGTGGTCGAAAACGTCAACTTGCAGCTGCAAAAAGAAATGGCTGGTGATGTTCTGGACCTTTCAGTCCGAGACCATGGTACGACATTAAGAAGTTGACGAGCAAAACAAGGCCTTAATCACCTTGCATTATCAGACAGACAGCCGCATCTGCTGTCAGTGCAGATACGAGAAGATAGCTCCCCCGCTACCGCTATAGTAGCTGTACCTACCGCCTATGATCGCTCACTCTCCAGGCCTCGGCGGCATTAAAGGTGCAGCAAGCCGCTAAGACAAGCCGAACCCGAACGAAACCTCACCACTCCCGTCTTTGGTTGTTTAGTAAACATCGTGACCTCGTGATGATTATTTTAACCTCAACAAGCTCGAAAACGATCAGGTCAATTTAGTAAGTGTTCAGCCTCGTAGTCGCATCGCGAGCTTACGAAAACGGCAATTCGATTTGATATCTTTGATAACCAAATTGTTGGGCTATCTTCTGGAAGGCGGTATGTAACCTCGCCTAAGGTCGAGACCCATGGCCCCCCCATGTCTCCCATGCAAACGCCGCCGTTATGCAAATGCAGCATCTTCCTGTAAAGTGACTCCCGCCTTATCGGCCACATGCGAGTGACCATTGGACGCCAGCAAATTTCACATTCCCACGATGTTTTCTTGTGCCTGCCCGCCCGCCGGGTGTCCCGCTCCAAAATAACGCCATGACCTTTGCCCGCCCATGATTATGCTAGAACCGGTAGAACCACTAGAAAAAACGCCGATATCATGCTGAGTTTTTGGAGCCGATGAATGTGCTCTTCGAAGGCGAAGAAAAAAAGAAGACACCTTCTTCTCGTGTCATCACCGCCTTGTGTTGTACTTGACTGCTGAGCTCAGCGGCTGTTCTGCTTCTCCCATCGCTACCACAACTGTGTTCTTGCAAACTCCGTAGCTGCAGCACTCTTCGGCTGGCATCGATCCGCGGAGAATTGCATCCCGTTTTGACTAGGAATATAGATTAGTAAAGTAAGATAATTTTGAAGTAATTTTTCAACGCAGACATACATCTGGACAGCGTATGGGAGATGCACCAGCCAGCGCTCCCAATAGCGAGAGGGCTGCGATGATGGGTAATAAGATGTCGAATTGCATCGTTATTGGTCTCGTCGTATACGCCGTGGCTTAGGACCAGAAAAATCCAGATGAGCGTTGGAACAAGACTGGAATGCGGCGAGGCGGGTTTTATTCGAAGGCTAGTTTATTTGCGTTTGGAAGGATTTGATGTGACGCGCAACTGGCGGAATCCTTCCTGACGATCTCTATCAAGGGGGAAGAATGGACGTTCAAACAGAAACAATAACAGAGAAGGATTCTCATATACTAATACGTAGGCGGATAAGTCAATTGATGAGCGGTGGTAACTATTATATATTTGACATAAAGAAGAACGCCGGATGGAGACCGGCCGCCAGGCTAGACTCTAGAGTACCTAAGTGTACTTAGTACACAGCTCGGGGATATTATCCTGCAGCTTTTCTTCGCCCTAAGCCAGCGTTTTCCAGCTGAATGCCCGATTACTTACTGTACCAGGTATATTACATAGTACCTACTGGTATTGCGGCTACTGCAACCAAGGAGGAACCGTCCATGAAAGTCCCATAGGCCCATAGGTTGACGCGGCTGAAGGGCCGATGACCAAGGGTTCTGTGGCTGTGGTCTCATTTACTAGGGAGCATTACGAAAAGCTTGACTTACGCCTCATGGGACTGACCGACCGACCAACAAGGTATGTATGTACACACAACAGATATGCTGCGTCCGGAGACTGCTGACAGTCGGCCGTCATTTGCGTGCCAGTGGCTGTGAAATGGGAATTATAAAAAGACGGGCAAAAAGTGCACGCGAGCGAAGTATGATTGGCATTTGGCTGAAGATCCCAGTTTAAGCGAGCGTCCCAAGTTCCAATAGGCTTTCTTTAGTTTTATCAGCAGTAGTACTCGTAATAGCTAGTCAACTGCTTAGAATCACAGTCCGTGTTGTGAGAGAGAGGGTCCCGTATTACATTACGAAATAAAAAGTCCTTTGAGAAATAGCCTTTTGTGCCGGGTCAACCGAGTCCCGCAAAGAAATAAAATGTTGTGATTGGGTGACGGTGATGATGCCAGATTGCTTCGAGAAGTAAAAAATAGATCATATGGCAGCAACTAACCGTATCTGGTGATTTGAATATTCAGGGTCATGATTGGGGCTGAGAGTCTGAGACCATAGGACCGGGAGCGGGATGGAAGGGATCGCGCCATACAGAAAAGCTTGATACTTTACATTAAAAGTCTAGATGAAGTGATCATCGGGCTTATATAATCCTAAAATATACATATTTACGGAATTGTTTGTCCTCATTACCCCAAAATCCAAATCCTACCTACCTTTACATCAGGTACCAATTTATGAGTATGGAATCGATATCTATTTTTCATCAAGGCTCTCCCTCTACACCTACTTTACAGGTACCAAATGGAGAAGCCCCTAAGAAGCTTCAATTTCATCGTCCGCCTCAGTTGGCTGAAGAAAGTGCTTCGAGTTTCATCTTTTCTTCTCCGAAAGTAGGAAGGTATAATTAGACGAGGCTCTCTCTACACATGATCTAACCATGATGCAAAACGAGCTGCGAATAAGGGTAATCCCTAGTGGCGTGTTTGGGGAGATAGAGCCCTTACATGGCAAGGAGGCTGAGATCTCCATGTTGGCCTAACAAGGGGTGGTCGGCAAGCCGTAGCGAGCAAGCGCTTGCTGTAAATAATCCCTGAAGCATGCGTCCTACATTTACAGATTCGCTATCATCAACCATATCATCCCACCATGCTCCCAGTATGTCCAAAGCAACAATCTCGTAGCTGAATACGATCACAGCGACCGGCGTCAGCTTCAACAAAGAAGGAAACGTGTGCCCACGGAAAAGCTCTCGACTGGACGAGGAGGTATTCGTATTTGCAAGTTGCAACCCGTCTACCCCGTCGTCTCCCTTGCCTTGAACTCTTTTAAACTGTATTTCATTGATATCTCGACTCCCTTGCGTCGTTACCGACCAACCGTTCTTCACTGCCCGCAAGTCCCAGGACCGCTGCGCCGGCTGCCAGTTGACAAGTACGGCCCGGAAGAGGACCGGTCAATATTATACGATGTAAGCCGTGTCCGCGTCCGGTCAGGTAGCTGATTTGCGCAGACCAGAAGCCCCGACAACAGATTAAACCAGTCTCTTAGCCAATTTGAAAGGAAGATTAAGTTGAACAGTATCCGAGATCAGGTGCGTGCGGAGATTGTCCTCGACCGGCGCCGAACTCTAGTCTTGTCGTTCCGTCAAGACACAGGCAATGCCATACCATGCATTATTAACCAAATGCAGGCCCGGTGTTTGCCAGTCAGATGAAGATATGCTACGGTTGGTTGAGGGACTATCGCGTCTGAGAAATCATGTTCTGAAGGTGCACAAGGTTATCCGAGATGAAGTCACTGGATACCTCATACCTCCTCATCTTGATCATCATCATGGACCACATCCATGGTAACTTGCCCGACAGATGGCCTGGTTTCAACTTCTCCGCGCAAGTCGAGATAGCCTTTTCAAGCTGCTGGACTGGTTCGAAACATGTGGCATGCTACCTCCTTATTTCCTAGCCCTATGGCATAAACCGCCGCATGGCATTGGTGTACGGGAAGCATCCCATTCCATTCTGTATGGATGGACGAACGTACGAGAGATCATCAAACAGGCTGATCGACGGTGACCTGAAGCAAGAAGACACGAATCCTCGAGTTGTTTTTAATGTATTGGACAAGAGGTGAGAGAGTAGACGCATAGGCGCGAGGAGGTTAGCGACGCAGAGTACGGAGTCTTCTGGCTAGTCTATGCTCAACAGGTCAAATTGATCAGCAACTTTACTTACCGCCGTCATCAGGGATGCCCCTTGCTCAGAGACGGATAACCACCTTAGTGCAACGCCTACATATATGCCAACCTATCACGTCGCCCGCTGGTGGATGGTGATATCGCGCATTCCGGAACGATCCAGGCTCGTCATACAGAGGACTGGTAGGACCCGTCCTACATCCCACGAAGATGGGATGCCACTTACCGCGGCCTTGGAACGCGGACGAAACACCAGCTTTCCGGATTCCGAGAGGTTGCGGTGAATCGGTGTTGGAGAAGGTAAGTGGAGCTTTGTTGAAATCCATCTCTGAATCGGCCGAATCCATGAGCTGCGCGTATCCCTATCCGTTGGTATATGAAAAATAGAGGAAATTCCTTCATCTTTCATCACATCGCGCGAGTTCGTTTCATGTATAAAAGGAAAGGGAAAATAGGGAGAATGCTAATAGAGCTTCGTGTGGATATCAGGCTTTTAGGCTCGTGGCCAATAAACACCGTAGCACCTCACTACCTGACCTAGAGGCTAGTATCTCGCTCGACATGCTGCTGTACTCGGCATTTTCTCCACGGGGACCACGGAACGTCACCGAGTGCCTGTGTTCGCGCCATACACGAGACAACGTGCAGGATGCGGCAATATATCTCAAACAGCGGGAATGATCTAACGTGTATGTAATCCCAATGCAAAGTGACTTGAAGAGATAACTCTATAGTCTGTCGTTGCCTTTTCAGACAAGCAGTGATACGTGCATGAGGATGATTTTCAGTTTTCAGCTGAGATCGATGCCAAGTGCCAAGCTTGGGGAAGATAAAGAAGATGAAAGCTTGAACCCTCCAGTAGCTAGAGATCTACAGGGCTGATGAATAGGGCCCAAATCCCAATAGGTGATAGGTTTAGCAAGCAGCCCGCTATTACTGCACACTAAAACAAGCAGTCGGGGTCGCGTCCGAACGCTTGGGCTCTCTAATATTATATGTAGAATCATAGAAATACCTCGAGACTCCGCAAGCGCGCGATTCCGCCTTCACCTACTCTCTCGGAGTCCAGCGAGTCCTTTTCCTCTCTCCTCTTCCTCTCAACCCTTCTCACCTACCTATTCAAGCAAGAACTTTCAATTCTTCAGGTCGCTGAGATTGAATCAGTTTAAGCCACAGATAAGAAAAAGTGATGTCAAAGGGGGTTTGATCAACAAAATCTCCAAGTCTTTATAATACCACTCACCTATCGTCCAATCATATCGTCCATTACAATGCAAGCGCTCAGAAAGATGTCTCAATGTAGACTCGCTGGCAGAGCTCCATGGTCGTTCCTGGTCCTGGGTCTCCTAGGATCTCAGATGGATCTGCTTTTCGATTGAGGTCTTGCTCATGCTCGACTTGGCGCATCTCCAGGACCCAGGCCTGAGCTGGTGAGGCTGCGAGCACCTATGGATATTATGGCAATATCCGGATCGAGTGAGTTTCAGACGAGGAGGAGAAGTCGAGATATCAAGATATCCATTTGTGACGCATGTACAGCTCACAAGAGGCCTATTCACACTGCACGTCATATGCACTGGTGATTCCTTTTTTGGTACCAGAGACTGACGCTACTCTGCAGATTGACGGTACTGAAGTGTTCTTCTTTTGCTAGGATCGTGATCTGCCTCTAAGGAATAAGATATTGTCTGTGTCGGCCGTCGTATAGTGTGACGAGAAAGCCGCTTCCAAACTTCATTCTACATCAGCCAGCAGTACCATTTTCATCTACAGCTGTTGGTCCTTGTCTCGTTCAAATTTTCAATGTGGATGGATATGTTTGCTATTTGGTCAAAGCTTCGTCACCCACCACTGTTGCTTTTATAGGCCACCTGTTATTCAACCACTAGATACGACTATTTTACCATTTTACCTCCAGTCCATATTCGAACAAGTCATTAGGGACGACTATCGACAAGAATTCGCCACGACCCAAGCCAGGATTCACAGCGCAGTGCAGGCCACCCACGAGGTTGCAGATCTCACTCCCTGGTTGACTATTGCTTATCTACACTGTCCAGCCAATCACGTTTTGACCTGCATATCCTGACCTTGACCCTGACTTTGACTTCGATTCTACTCAGGTACACGACCTCCTCGCGCATATATTCACATCTTATTAGTCTCTTGTGAGCTAGCCTTGTCCCTTACCCCCCTTGACCTGTCAGCCTGTGTCACTGTGGCATATTCCAGCTCTTACTTATACGCTATAAACGCCGCTCTAATCCCACCCACCCCAATCTCTTAGCCAGTCTTCCATCTAGCCTTGTCGGCGTCTTCCGGTCAACGTCGATCTTTGCATTCCGTCGTCTAGCATGGCGGAGTTGTCCTAAAAGAAGTTTTGGAAATCAACAAGAAGTCGGGAGAGTTGAAGCTTACACTCTACATAAATCAACTCACCTCCCAAACTCTAAGTGGCCGGATTGTCTCATTCCCGCATCGATTACCCAAGAAGGAGGCCTACCTACAAAGTCGAGTCTAATCTACAGGCTATTCTCCTTCCATCCGCCTCTCGAGACTGAATTCCCCTTCAGCAAAAACTCTCTTTTCTACCCCCTTACGACACACCAAGGCCAAAATGTCGCTATCTAATACTAGCAACGAATCCGAAAGTGCGCGGAAGGAGACCCCTGATCAGGTTGATCTTGACTATGACTTCGGCGAGATCGATAGCAATGCCGTCCATGATACGGAGCTCACCTCGGGGCAGCCCTGGTATGCCAAGCTCCAGCGCTGGGCTGGTAAGATTGGTGTAGAGCAGCGAGGAATCGAGCGCGTTCCTAGCGACGAGAGAACGGACTCGAGCATGTTACAAGTCGGTACTCTAGTATGTCACGATTCAGCCCGCGATACATGAAGAATTCACCCACTGACAACATCCCAGTGGTTCTCCGCCAACATGGTTGTATCATCATTCGCCATCGGCGCTTTAGCCGCCCCTGTGTTCAACCTCAACTTCGTCGATACCGCCCTGACGATCGTCTTCATCAACTTACTGGGAATCTTGCCGGTCTGCTTCTTCTCCACCTTTGGTCCCCAATTCGGCCTTCGCCAGATGGTGCTGTCCCGATTTTACTTCGGCTATTACGGCGTCAAACTAAGTAAGTCCGCAGACCGCATTGCTCATCAGGCGTCCAACGTTTTGAGTCCCCTCACTCACAAAGCAATGAAACAGTTGCCGTATTCAACATCCTCGCCTGCCTCGGCTGGGCCGCCGTCAACGTGATCGTCGGAGCCCAGTTCTTCAACGCAGTTAATAACTCCGTGCCGGGCTGGGCCGGCATCCTGGCCATCTCGTTCGCAACCCTGGTCATCTGCACATTCGGGTACAGGATCGTCCACGCTTACGAGAAATGGTCCTGGATCCCCGTCTTCGTCATATTCATGATCGTGCTCGGCACGTTCGCCCACTCGGGGCAGTTCAACAGCACGGTCCCGCTGAAGGAAGGGCCCCCCACAGCCGGCGGCGTGCTCTCCTTCGCGGCTTCGGTGTTCGGCTTCGCCACCGGCTGGACCTCCTACGCCGCCGACTACACCGTGTACCAACCCGTCGACCGCTCCCGCAGGTCTGTCTTCCTCTGGACCTTCGTTGGTCTGTTCGTCTCCCTCTGCTTCACAGAGCTCCTCGGCGCCGCCATCGCGTCGGCCATGGCTGAGAACGACGTGTACCGTAATGCGTACAACACGTCGCACGTGGGCGGCCTACTGTGCCAGGTACTGGTGCCGCCGCTGGGCGTATTCGGCGAGATCTGCGTCGTCCTCCTCGGGCTATCGATAATCGGCAATAACTGCCCGAACGCGTACTCGGTCTCGCTGTCGCTGCAGGTGCTGTCGAAGCACACGCGCCGCGTGCCGCGCTTCGTGTGGACGCTGGTCTGCACTGCCGTGTACATCGGCATCGCCGTCCCCGGGTACGACCACTTCGAGTCCTCCCTCGAGAGCTTTATGCTCGTCATTGGATACTGGCTGGCCATCTACGAGGGCGTCTCGCTCACCGAGCACCTCGTCTTTCGCCGTGCTTCCTTCTCCCGGTATAACCCTGAGCAGTACGACGATCCGAAACAGCTCCCGCCTGGATTTGCAGCTGTGGGGGCGTTCTGTGTTGGGGTTGCGGGTGCTGTGCTGGGCATGGCCCAGGCTTGGTTCACAGGCCCGATTGGGAAGCTGTGCGGGACCGATAGTGGCGGGGATGCGGGCTTCGAGGTTGCGTTTGGGTTTACGGCGCTTAGTTACTTGGTCTTTCGGGCGGTGGAAAAGGCGTACTGTAAACGGTAGGGGATGGATGGATGGGTGAGGGAAGGGTAGGAATGATATCATGGGAGATGAGAAAGGGAGAAGACTAAATAAAGAAAGTTCTTTAAAGTTGGTCGTGTCTTGGGATGGCAGAGGGATGGTCACCTAGACTCGGTTGGGATGTGTTGATCTGGTGTGATGTGATGAGATGAGATGATACGAGATTAAACGAAGATACGCTTGGTTCGTTCGATACCATATGCCCTGGAGGATTGGCGCTTGAGGAACAATGGAAAGGAAAAGTGAAATGGGAAAAGGGGAGAAGGGTCGCTAGATCTCCTGGATTACCTCGTCGAGTTATAGCCGCGGTCTGTCTATCTTCTGGTCCTTGGATGGACCTTTAGATATGACTACGTACCTACCCAACGTATATAACGTATTGTTTATACATCATACGTGCTGTCGCTGTGTTGGATGTGCTATACCACAGTAGCAAGACCGTCTAGGAGGACAGCTGAATGTGTAACTCGAGTACCTACCTGACCTAAGGTAATCAAAGCGGTTATCATACCTCGTCCTTACGAATCAACCTCAGTCAAACCTGCAGCATTCCACGAGCAAATCTCCAGCACTGTCATCGTGGAAGAACCTCACAGGAGACCAGACCCTCTTCAAACAGGAACCCTCCGGGAACTTGGCTGTTATACCACATATCGATAGCGAGTCGAGTTCAAGCGGACGACTGACGTCTCTAGATAGAAGGGCAAGGGAGACTGAACCGGCCGAGCATCCAATCCAGTAAGGTCGACTTGATCCTAGGGATGACAACGACGATGTACTTGGAACGGAAATATTCCGGAAATGTTTCTTATGTTAGGTTAGGAGGTAGCGAACCGAATTCTCTGCACCCTATTACGTTGTTATATCTCGCATCATAGATAGGCACGGAGTGTGAGCTGGATACGTACGTATAGAGGGTAGAGCACAGCATCACATTGAGCCTGTCGTCTTCATCAGCAAATTTGAGGAGCATGGGCAGCATCTCCCTGGGATACATCTTGAGGTTACCTCTATACACAAAGCCACGACTTTGGTTACTTTCGTACGTAGAGAAATACGAGGGCTTGCTATGGATAACTAGGAGGTGGTAATTATGCAGTTGTCTTGTCCGGTACATACGAGAACCAGATCTCATATTGGAGCGTCGACTGGCGGCAGATGCTATCCAGAACTTCTGTTATTTCGCTTCTATTTTCCACGTTCATGTCACGACCGCACTGGCGGCCTCGGGATAGGAAGGCATTGTGACACTATTACCAGGTATGCAGCGATGAATTGATTTCATTAAGTTTTCTCGAGGTAGAGAAACTATCATTTGCTTCAACGCTTCGGCTACGCTGAGTATGCTCTGTCCGTTGAAGACAAGGAAACTCGTCCGAACCCTAAGCTTAAGCATGGCGAAGCATCCAAGTCCCCAGTACTATTGGCCTCACTGACCATAATTTTCCATCTTCCCTGCCAACTTGCCAAAACCACCTCCCACATGGCCTCGCGCGCTTTTGTATCAACCGCTCCACCAAGTTATCATGATTTTGAATCGCTAATTCGCTATAGGTGATTCAAAAACACCCTCATCTCAGGATATAAACCAAACTCATACGCCAATGAAGGAATCTATGCCGATATGCAAATGCGTGTTTGCAAAACTCCCCTGCACCGTAACGAACCGACCAAAACCAGTGAAACGATAATAATAATAACCATAATACATAGAAAATAGGTATGGATATATGAAAATAGGACAAGGGAAGGTAAGTGATCTTATGACCCCACATCTTCTCCAAAGTGAACCCCAGGTGGAAGTAGAAAGACGTACGGAAAAGAAGATGGGTGATGATGTATTACCAGTCCACGCGAGCTCGTGAAGTTGACCAAAGACCTTGCGGACTCGTACGGTATGGTACTCCCTATTGTTGCCATGCCCAGCAACTGCATACAAAATCCAACTCTCCGTATGTTCATCATCGTTCGTTCCTGCTGGTGTCTCCAAATTCGATGGTGTTAAACTTCATGAACCATACGAAACGGTCAACGGCCCCATCTAGCGCTTCCTTTTCATCGTGAAATTTTGTGGACTGGCTGGTGGACTGGCTTGTAGATTGGCTTGAGGATTGGCTTGTGGATTGGCTTGTGGATTGGCTCGTGGATTCTGAAGATAAGACATTTCCTGCAGATCAGGTACTGTAGCTACTGCGGAGTACTGACTGTCGCCCTGAGGAACCTTGCGGCGTTTGTTTGAGAGAGTAGGCCCATAGATCGGTGGGTAGAAAGAAAGCTTTCCCATGTCAAAATCAGTATCCGAATCCGCATCGGAATCAGCATTCTTTCCGGCTGATTTGGATTTCTCATTCTGGTTGTTGAGATATCTGACCGTCTTCATCCACTGTGCTCTACTTCCGGGGCTCAGCGTCCTCTTTCTCGAGTCCCGATTCTCGACAGGAACGCGGCCTGGCTCTTGAAGGCCTTGTTCTGGGCGATTTAGCCCGGGAACATGGGCCGGAGAATCCGACACCTTACTGAGGGACCTCTTCTTGGCAGCTCTATCGTACACCTCTCCGGCTGTCATAGCGGTTTTCCCCAAGGCCTCTTGAAACTGAGCAGGATTCGTCTTAGCATGTGCTCCAGGCGGAGCGGTCTCCTCGATTGCCTTGTCATCCTTAAAGACTTCGCCTTCTTCCTCAGAAGAAGTATCATATAGAGGTATAGGGTTAGCCATAGAACCCGATGGTTGAATGTCTAGCTTGGTGACAGGAAAGGCTCTGATGTTCTTGAGCTGGTTCGCCAAATCAGAGACCCATTCATCAGTCACAGCTTTACCTCTCTAAGAGTAGAACTGTGACTTCTGGAAGCTGTCGGCGGAGATGTCACCTGCCTTGCCAGTCACTGCCGGTGGCTCGATGTTCGACTCGGTAGGCGACGGCTGGTCAGGGGCTGCTGCAATGGCAGCCATGGGTTGACCGGGCCTCTTAGCAACCTCCAAAAATGTTGCTGGTAGGTATCCGAGACGGCCATCCCTGGCTCGGCATCTCCACCATTCGCTCGGGTTTCCCAAAGGATCGCTCTTGCTCAGAACTGCAATGAAGTCTCCCTTCTTGACAGCTAAGTCGACACCCTGGGTGGCATTACCGACTTCCGGAGTGAAGTCATACAAGACACGGCAGAACTCGAGTTTGTTCGGGTCCATGGGCGCATTCTGACTGGCAATCTCGAGGCGCCTGCGCTCTTCCTCCTCGGCTGAGGCAGAAAGGGAACGAATTATCTTAGCCATGACGTACGGTATACCGAAAGCCGCAAGAAGGAAGAAGATTAGAGGCTTCCTGCTGGGTTTAGGTTGGCCAGAGGCGCCACTGGCACCGACGGGTACCTTTCGACCCTCGAAGTTGGCAAAAGCCGCCGGGGTGAGTGCCATCGCATCAGCTGGGGGTGGTCGTCCAGTCAGTTTAGCAAAGAGGGTTCGAAGCCATCGCATGAGCGTGAAAATGCCTAAGACCGAGCCAAGGGCGTTGCGCAAGTTACTAAATTGTTCGGCTACGGAGACCATGGCTATCGTTTAGTCAGCAAAGTGTTCAGTAAGTCGTGAGATGTAGATGTTGTCGCAGGTCCGCTTCACTTACCAAAGAAGCTTGAATGGGTTGCCATGTACGTGCTCTCTAGCATCTGAGCAAACCCACTAAAGGCGCCAACAATACCCTCAAGCATCTGGAAGGTAGCCTGGGTACTGTTGTTGAAACTGTTTGTGAGGCTGTTGGGGTTATTGGGATCATTTGGCATCATGCCGGGCATGCCAGGCATGCCGCCATACATGCCTCCATACATTCCACCATAGCCACCCATGCTGCCCATGCCGCCCATGTTGCCGTACATCCCGCCGTATCTGGAGTATGGAGATGAGTAGGGGCTGTACCCAGTGCTGTACGATGGTCGGCCGTATGCGCTCGCGTTCTGATTCACGGAGGAAATAAGGGAGTCGGGACGAGGAGGAACGGCTGGCGTGCCGGTGGCGGCGTTGGTTGCGTTGGTAGCAGTGACCGACGAGGGTGATGTGATGGCATTTGCCGTTGCTGTCGCCATCGGCGCGGCAGGGCTCGCTATGAAGAGAAGAAATTAGTATTGAAACGTTAGATCGGCCATCAATATTTGATGACATGTGAGATTTATGGCATGACGGCGGCCATACAAGTACCTGTGGCACCGGCGAGCTCCCACGGCTTTGGTGGTGAAGCCATCTTGATCGAGATGCTCGAAGTAGTCGCCGCGCTCAATAATGTGACAAATTAATTGTGAAGAGGTCGACAAACGGGAATCAATGAAATTGACGCGTTGCTTCAACTTGCATGTAGAAAATAATAGCAAGATTGAAAGGACCTCGGTATTCTGATTCCAGCAAGTCAGTCGACAAGTATTTTTTCCAACCACGGCTAGCGGTAAAGCCCAACTACATACTAAGTACCTAGGTACACAATGCCGAGACTGGTGGCTGGAGCAAGGCAATGCACGTGACATTAATTGTCAACCTTAACCTCGGCGTACATACATACATGTAGGTACATAGGTACATAGGTACATATGTGCAGACACTGAACACAGTATGAGTTTGCCTCAGGTAGCAAACATGGAAATCCAGTCAAGATATAAACTATTCTAAAGGAAACAACTGTCGACCTTAGGGTCAGATGGTGCATTGGGTTGGTTGTGTAGGTACCTACTACGCCGTGGGCTGTTCAAAACATTGGGTTCGACCCTGACAAAAAGTAATTGCTGGCACACAAAACTCACCAGGTTTTTTTTGATAATTTTTTTTTACTTTCTCTCACTGTAAGCCAGCATCTAACCCCCTTACTGATTCACGACTCAGAAGAAAAAGGGCCAATGCATTCTTCAATACCAATCAAGCACTTGCTACATACCATAAGGCGTTCCTTGCTGCAGGATTGATAGGCCGAATATATAGTCATTAACGGCTCTTGAACAACTGCTCACCCTGAATACCTATACCTCTTCTTCTTTCCTTGCATCACTTCTTCATGGTAAAGTTAAAAAACCTTCGAGTTCGCTTCTTGACATCTTCTCCTTTGATGCGGCGGTAGTTGATCGGGCTCTCCGATCCGACGAAGATGAAGCCGTCATATAGAGCACACCCGATAAAGGATCCAACCAGAGTCGCGAGCCACGGGCCGTAAAACCACCATCCCGTCTGGAAAACTTCAGGGCCACGATAGCCCACAGCCCACGCCACAAGTCTTGGGCCGAAGTCTGATGCTGGGTTCAGCGCCGATCCGATATTGTAACCCAGGGTAAACTTCAAAGTAGTGAGTAGCAGCCCAAGTACCTAGGTCTTTTTGTTAGCTTCTGTTGATCCAATAGTAGAGACTACCTATGGGTGGTAGGGATGGTCAGGCACGCAGGTGACAGATAGAATGTATTTCTTACCAGAGCATGCATCCCAGCCCCGGGAGGGTTATTCTGGTCATCGCCCAAAGCAAAGACGGCAAGCATCATAATGGCGCTACCCACCACCTGGTCGAAGAAGGCTGTGCCCATCGAAACCCATTCCTGGGGACTCGAGAAGAACGTCTTGGCTGTATTCGCCATCGTAGGGTCGACATGCATGATCGTGTCCCTGTAGATGCCGAAGGCTAAGGCACCGGCTACGATGCTCGCGATGAATTGTACAAGCACGTAGATGGCACAGGAGCGCCAAGGGAAGCCGCGGAACAGCGACAAGCTGATTGAGATAGCTGGATTCATGTGCGCCCCTGAGACGCCGCCGCCGAGGTATATGCCAAACATCCAGGCAAATCCCCAGGCCCAGCAGGACGTCTCATAGCTGCCATATTTTACTGCTTGGTCGGCAGAGAGGTTCACTGAGAGCGTTGCGCCTAGGCCCATGAACACAGCTATACCTGTCTACAATGGGTCAATTTAGGCAACAAGAAAGGGAGGGAGGGGAGGGGATCATACAGCGAGAAATTCAGCCAGCGGCTCGGGGTGCTTCGCTCTTACGCGAGCCCACCAGTTGCGCATCTCATCCGGATCCTTATCTCCTTGCTCCACGTCTTCATCCTCTCGCTGGCCTAACGGCTCGCTATCAATTCCATAGGCATGGGCGATCTCTTTATTGCTCTTGATGGTATCATGGGTCTCGTTCGTGCGCTCTCTGCGGGCCAATTTGTCATCGCCCGGCAGATATTCGAATACTGGTTGCCCGACGTCGTTGCGTCTGGCGTTATGCGCGGCGCCGGCAGCTGTCCTTCTGGCTTTCGAATGCTCGCTCTCCGCCGCACTCGTCTGCCGTGCAACGTCCGCCGAACCCGTGGCATTGGATTCAACCTCCCCAAGTTCTGCGAGGTCTTCGGGTGACTTGGTCGGAGCTCCGGTAATTATAGGGGCGTCCGCTTTTTTCCCAGACCAGCGGACTGTACGTGGTAATGGCTTGCCGAGACTATAAACCGGCTTCTTGCTTGTCCGGCCATACCATGGGTTTGACTTCTTGTACTCTTCGTCAACCCATCCCTGAGCTTCCTCTTTAGCACGACCGCTTGGCATCTTCCGCACCTTCTCTTGAATTTGTTCAATATTCTCCGATTGCGAACCGCGATCCTGATCTGATTCCCCTGAGCCTGTGGTGCCTCGCAAGGTAGGCTCACGTCGGGATGCATCTGGAGTGAGACCTGGGACGGTGTCTGGCAGCTCGATACTCTCCTCTATCGTAAGGTCTCCATTGCCAGGCGTGCGTTTAACCGCAGGATTCGTACCTGTCCGCTGAGCCATGATATCAACAATGACTAATATCTAACTAAATCTGACTCAACCAAGACGCCACTCAATTCCGTATGGTGTATATCGAGTTGGAGTGTGGACAGGACCGTTCTCCAGCTTTAACAAATTATTTCTGGAGATGTAACAGAGTTCTCAGACTTCTGGATGTCTGACACAGACTCTTACCACGTCCATTCTAAAAGCTGAAGCTAGGACCCGGTGACGGTGTTGAGAACGACCGAGAGTAGTTGAGAAAAGTAAGCAGCAACGACTCTCGAATGTTGCAAATGTTTGCGAAGCACGAAGTCAGGCGTGTTTGTATGCTCATAAACGGAGCCTTTCCTCCGCAGCACAGCATGCGCAGGTGAACTCAACAAGACATCAGCCTACAGCAATATATGATTTGCGTACAGAAGGTGGGTAGGCACGTAGAGGTAGGTACCCGTCCTACTATGAACGCCGTCTCGTCGACCTTACCCACTATTCACATGTTCGAGCGTCAGTTTGAGGTCCAACCCGCACACAAACTCGGCATCTTGCAGCTTCATCTTCGATCTCACCCTCCATGCATGAGATCAACCCTGCCGTCTGCACCACCCTCCCGGACAAGAAGCGAGGTCAAGACTGGTTGTCGTGCGATGCTCATACTTCTGCTCCATGCTGAAGGCTGCAGTAGCGGAAATGCAAATTGTCTGACGCGGTAGTTGCCCTTTTGTTCCTGTCGAGTGACATCGAGGGTCTGCGCTCTGTCATTGGAACTTCACTCTGTCCTTCCGACCTCTAGCATCGCACCGACAATGCCCCTCGCTCCATTCTGCGCCATGAGGAAAAACCGCATCGAGCTTGCCGCATGGCTTCGCAGGTACCTATTTTCAGCTCGTTCCTAGACCACTAACCACTGGAAGCTTAATGTGTGACTCATCGGGAGCCACCAGACGCGCGTTCCCAAGTCCTTTGTGTCTCCTAGTGCTCGCGCATCGATTCATCTGGTTTCAATCGCGGAGAGTTCATCCGACCTGGACACCGAACAGAGAATTTTGCTAAAGAGGATCGGATTACTTCCCTCTGCCTTTATGGAACTCTACCATGGCTGCATGGTAGCTTGGCCTTAGCTTGAACTGGAGGAAAACCCGAGCTTATTTCAGATAGTTTGCATCAGTGCCCCCAACCTGCATACCTCAGCTCAAGTGCATCGTTGATTTATGTTGGATTCACTGAGGCGTGGCTTGCTGTGCCCTTCGCACAAGTGTTTGGACGTACAATAGCCATTAGAACACGTTCTCAACAAGTTGCCTTCTAGAACAGGTCTTCGAAGACACGGCGGCAATCCGGCGAAACAGTAGCGTCGTCATGTTACCTACCTAGGTACCTAAGTCCCTCTCATGAAAACTACCGCAGTAGGTCATCTTAGAACGTTGTATCTCCTGTACATGCCCACCGTCATCTACCACAGTTGACGCGACGTTGACTCCGAGTCGTCCATTCTCTTATGGAGCATTGGGCTCGATGACTCCAGGTCTTATCTATCAACTCACCAAGTGAACTTTTACGGGGGGTATGGGTTCGTATCACCAGTAACAGTCACCATCTGATACATGTTAGCGAAAGTCATCGCAAGAGACACATCCTCTACGCCATAGTTGCCAAGTTAGCGTATATTATTGCTGAGGTCAATATGCAAGAGTTGCCTGTGATACATCTGAACTGAACGCCCTTTTATGAAATACACAGTAGTCATGTATCGGAACGCCTAAAGTGACGGTATAACTGGCTATAGTGACGGTATAAGTCCAAGATTGGCATAGTCTTGTGGGTACCTAGTCTGCAGTACGAAAATCCATACAAATGGAAGTATCACCTCAACGAGCCTGATCCTAAGGTAGTATCTTGCCGGCGCTGGAACAGGAACGGACCGCTTTCTCTACCTACCAGTAAGTGCTTACAGCAACCTGGAAGACGATATCGTCCTCTCTACCCGCCTCCCACCGTATCCCGAGACTTCACAGTTGGCACCGCCAAGCATAAGGCGATGTGATAGCAGTACTGGAAGAGACCTTACTTACAATAAGCCCCCAGGCCAAGGAGATTCCTACAAGAGCTCCCTGTAGCTGTACAGGATCTAGAATTTGTTAACGGGCATGTTCTTCCATTTAAGGCACTAGCAGTAGTAATTGTAAGGTTAAGGAGAAGGAAGAATACCTATCCAAGAAGGCAACAGCAAGGTCTGTCATAGCTATACATAGGATTGAAATCGCAAAAAAAAAATACTTTCATTTGTATGGGGCTTTGTACTATGGGCTAGGTACCCACAAGACTATGCTATTATTGGACTTATACCGTCACTATAGCCAGTTATACCGTCACTTTAGGCGTTCCGTCATGTATAGTATGCAGTCTCCCGTGCCGAGCTCTGATCAATGCGGCAGGATCGCGCCACCGCCCAGGACTTGATTTTTATATTGGCTTGGCCAACCCCTCAATATGCCATCAATGAGGATGAGACGCCATGCGGACGCTCCTTTAAGACGGTGAGTTAGAGCTAGAGTCCGAGATAGAAATTAAGACTGAGATATATAACCCCCCCTTATTGGAGTTCCATGCCACCTAAATAGCCGTCATGGATCCAGGTCTTGCCAGACAGCAAGCAAACGAAGTAGATGGATTAGGAGACGAAGAAACAGCGCAACCATCTCTGTCCGGGCATCATAATGCCATCCAGACACAGGAAGCGAACGAGACATTCAGACCAAGCATCACCTACCAGCACTCGTAAGCTGTGACGAGCTGAACTCGCAGGAAAGGTTCATGTTCCCTATAATGAACGGCAGTATAATAATAAAAATCAATCGAGACCAGGATACGGCGATACTATAATCTCACGAGAGACGGCACATCCTAACCCTTGTCTAACGACGTCACACGGAAACGGAAGCACCAGGCCTGTCTTGTCTCGGGCTGTTCCCGAGACCGTGCGCAGAGCCTCACGGTACAACAAGCAGATCTCGGATTGTCACAAACTTCGTCGAATTTCATACATCTCGTCTCTACGCCAGCCGACTGCCTGTTAAAACATGACAGCTCCCGGGAAATCTCACGATGGTTCGCCTGAATCACGAAACGCAGAACATACCGAGATAGGAAAAAAGCATCCATTTGCGCCGTAAATAGCGTGTTGCAGAAATAAAAAGCATCGTGGTATGCGAAAGGGGCAGTGGGTATAGGGGCAGAAACGAACTTGCCAGCCAGGCTGCTCCTAAATCCAGCGAGAAAACACGAATAAAGCGCGGGAATTGACGTTCGGCGCCTCGAGTGCACCTATACTACATCAACCGTCCTTCCCTTTCTCCACCCCATCGTCTCCTTTGCCCCATGTCTCTCGCAGTCACTTAAGCGAAGGTCATCAAGCTGAACAGGTCCAAGTTGGACTCGTCGTTGACCAGGTCGTCAACCTGGTCAGAGGTCAGGCTCGTACCGAAATCGAAGTCATCGTCGAGAACCTTGATGGAGGCGGTGGAGGATGAGGCCTGGAAGACGACGGCGACCTTCATGGGGCTGTCGATAGGACGGTCGAAGTAGTGAGAGTCACCAGTGCCGGCAGCGAAGTGGAAGGTAGACTTGGCCTTAGTGTCACCAGTGGCCAGGACCTCAACGATATCGGCCTCACCGCAACCACCTTCCTGTGGGCTAGCGTTGTCACCACTCCAGCAGCTGCACTTGCTGTACTGGCCAGTTCGCGGGATGGCACCGTTCAGCATCCAGAAGGCGGGCATGTCCATGTTCCAGCCTTTCTTGTTGCTGAGAGGCATGGAGAATTCGGCGAGGAAGACCTTGTTGGCACCGGCGAAACCCTCTGAAAGGCTACATCAGCATCCAGCCACGCGATTTGAAGGGTTTGATTATTCAAAAGGGCAACCTACTGTAAGCGACAGCGCCAGGGCGAACAGTACCGCAGCTCCCGTCACACTCCTGGTCGGAGGCAATGATAATCTCGTTCTCATCACTGATGCGGCAGTCCTTCAGGACGGTGGGAGAGGCAGCAGCCTTGGTGCCATCTTCGTTGGCGTAAGCCAAGCTGGAACCCCAAACACTGCGAACTGGTCAGTCACAAACCTTTTCGTTCCTAACAAGACCGATCACACTTACGTATCCCAAGTACCAGAGATAGCAGGGTCGCCAAGGTTGCCGAGGAAAACGAGGCCGTCGGCAATTTGATCCTTCGCGCTGTAGTAGGCGATACGCTCGAAGTCGCCGGCGGGAACAGAGACCGAGCTGCTGCTCTTGGAAGATTTGGTAGCGGAGCTGGTCTCGCTGTCGCTGGCCTTAACAGCGTCATTGGCGGGGACTGCGGCAGCAGTGGTAGCGGCGGGAGCCGGATCGGCAGTAGCGGCACCAGGGCCTAAGTAATTGTTCACCCAGGTCTGGACAACTCCGTCAATGGTGGCGGTAACAATGTCTTCGCGCTTCTCGGCCTTTTGCTCATGGTGCTTCTTGTGCAGATGCTGGTGGCCGTGTCGCTTAGAGTGAGGCTTGGGGACATCCCGCTTGCCCTTTGAGGGGGTGTAGACGGCGATGGACTTCAACTCGAGGGGACCCCGGAAGTGTAATGTCAACTAATGCAGTACAGTGAGTAAACCAACCGATTGGTAGAATCGTGCGACTGTCGCTGCCGAAGAAAATATACTTACATCCTCGTCGAACGGGGCGATGGGGCCAGAGTAGTCCTTGTCCTCGAAGGTGCAGGTACCGGAGGCGTCCATCTGGGCGACGGCTCGGTACTTGCCAGCAATGTCGAGGCCGCTGTACTTGATCTGCTTGACTGCATTGGGACAGAAGAAGTTGCCCAATTCCTCGAAAGCGTCATTGCAGAATCCGGCATTGGCGACCGAGGCCGCAGCTACGACGATCGCGGTCGAGTACTTCATGGTGAACAAGAGAAGGGGTGGTCCTTGATAACGATGCCTGTCTGCTTTTCTTGTTTGCCTTTCTTTTCGGGTTTATCCTCCGAGGATGTATGTTTATTTCGTGTCTAGCTGTCTGCTTCGCGACTCTTGACCAGGTACGATCTTGGTTGTGTTAACCGTTCTGTTGGAATGGGGACCTGTTTGTCTGTCGTAAACGTGGGCCGGGAAGTAACAATGGCTTATGAAACGAAGGTGGCGAGCAAACACACAATCAGGGTCAACTTGAAATAAAGGCGATTTCTCGCGTGCCTGAATTGAATGTTTGTTTAAGGAGCGGCTTGGTGAAAAATTCACCAAAGTTAACAATGAGTGACTAGCAAATATTGCTTCCGGGCAAAGAAAAACGACGACAATGGAACAGAAATCTGTTGTGTACGTGAGGGAGTGAATAAGAGGGAGAGGGAAGACTAGAACTTGTAAGTTGTAATCGAGTGGAAAGGGGTGGGTTAATTGAGATGAGATTACCACTTGGCGAGGAAGAGGAGGGGAGTGGGAACAGTAAATGTCGGATTTTTATCGAGGTTTCACGATAGACGCCATTCAGGTACATGGATATAATTGGCTGATTGGATATCATTGGTGAATCAGCCTGATCAAGGGATCTTGTTGGTCACCTACCTCACTACATGTATGTACATGACTGACCCTACGTAGATACTCCATAGGTGGTATACACAGTAAATGATACTACCTAAACTGGGTGAACAATGAACTAAAGTGGCTCTGAACACCTGTAGGCTGTACCTGCATCTTGCATGAGTCGTAGTACTACTAGTAGTACTGTTACTACTGTGGTCGTGACTTGGCTAACACACCAAACTTCACCATAAATTAAGTACACACGTAAGTACCTACACATCTTGGATCTTCACATCTTCCCCTTTACAGTAAGATCAGGGGGATCTGCGGCTTAGCCAGCATTAGAGCCATGAACACCTGCCAGGAACTTTTAATAGACACACGCCGCAGCGGCACAACCCTCTGAATGGCCTGGGAGTGTTCATCTGGTTTATTATTTTCCTCGTCTCTTAATATGCCTGTGCCCCCTTCATTCCAGGATGATGATGGACCGCGCTGCCACCGAGCAAGGCCTGATCGTCGCAACAATACGACCTAACACCCAAAGTGTCCAAAGTGTCCACCAGTGGGTATTATTACGATCATTGTCAATGCGACTTGGTAGGGCCGTCTCCTTTGTGCCCTGGTTCCTGCTCAGAGCCAAGCTTTTTTGTGTGGACTGTTTCGATCGACCAGATCAAGTTGATCAACAATTGACAGAGCACAGTTGGGGGACCTTGGGGTCGTTAGTATGTGGTCCAGATTCAAAAGCTTGAGATACTCTCACACAAGTTGCGCCAAATACACAAAGCACAACAGTCACTCGGAGGCTAGATCCATTCCTACCTATCTTTAGATAGTAACTTATCTTTTTCCTCGTACGCGTTGCCCACAATAGGTATCAAGAAGGATCTGTGGATGGATCAAGGGAGGGCCATGAATATCGAAGACTCGCAACATTTGGCACTACTGCAGATTAAGAAAGATCCCGAAATCTGCTAGTCATGTCGGTCGACAACCCAAACAGTCCGGCTGAACCCCTAAAACGACAGTAGAAGTGCCATCTAATCCTTAAGTACATTTATGTAATCTCAATTAGAGCCTTGGACGTATAAACTCCTGGTCAAGAATCACAAATCTCGCCGAATGCCAGGTACTGAGTGGCCAGGCCAAGCTCTTTGCTTCTCTTGGGGTAATGAGGGCAAATGATGGATTTCCGACGGATTCGCAGATGCCCTGAGTACCTAAGACCAGAATCTTCCTTACATACTACTTACTTGCGTATGTACCTCCGGTACCAGTGATGAGATGACAGGAAATCTGTTTGACAGAAGTATATGCCGAGTCGGATTCTTCTCCAAGTGGAGTAGCCACCAACGGGCTCGCAGCGCAATCGTCGACACGTCATCTTGCTGATTTGCAGCTGTCATGGCCGACGGGGATTATCGCGGCCATAGGACGACAGCGCCGGCGCCGGCGCCATTTTTCGTTGTACACGATCCATCGGCGGGGAGTCCCATTATCGCGGGAATGAGACTGTCTGAATTGATTTGTTATTAGGTCCAATAATGAGTCCCACGCGCACACCGCAGGTGACGCATGTGGCTGTCACTCTTCATTTTTTTCCATTTCTCAAGCGCCAGAGCGCTGATGTCCCTGCTCCAATCACAGGGCCTACCACCCTTCAACATGAAATGATGCAATCTTGCGCCAGCGCAACATGTTGTGAATATTCAGCTGAGGTTCTGATAGGGTTCGCTGCATCCCACTGCCGACGGCTTCTTCGGGTGTCTGCATTCTCGGCTTTGTTACATGTTACATACCGCTTATCTCGAGGGAAGGGTTCTTCACTCGGGAACTACCAAACACGCTGCAGGTACCCGAGACTCCAAGACACTGGGTCTATGGACGTACAGCCATTCATCAGCGCATCGACGTCACAGAAATTTCTGCGTGGTGGAGGATTCGTTGGGGTTCGATAGTCATAGGAAACCCTGCGATGCGCAAAAAAATCCCTTACAATACTGAACGTTGAGCATTTGAGCTCTGTCATCAACGATAGAGCCGAGGTGACATGTTGACATATGGATATGCGGCATGCCTGTCAAAAGTATTTTCCATATGCCAACTGTATGTGACACATGCCAGCCAATACTTAGCACCAGCTGCCTGCGTTTCCTAGCCACTACTAAATCATTCGCAATATTGAACGTATTTATACGTTGTCAAATAAGTAAAACAGCACTGAAAGAAATGAAATAGATTTACATGTAGTTTATTAACTGACATATCTAGGATCGTAGCCAGTATGAGATATTTCAAGTTGTATTGTAGGTACGGAGGTGCCCGATCAAAAGTATTTTCCATGGCCAACTGATTGTGACGCTTGTCAGCCACAAATGCCAGCTGCCATTGACTTTCAGCCACTACTTTGGAGAAAATCAATCACGATAATTGAACATATTTATACGTTGTCAATTCAGGAAAACAGCGCTGAATAAATGAAAAGAAATTGAATCTACTAATTAACATCTTTAGAACTGTAGCTAGTACTTTATATTTAATTATATACGCTGTTTTACGCTGTTTGGTTGTGGTAGTAATACCTAATACCTATTCGATTAGCTGGCTACCTAGGTACCTAACCTTACCAGTGTTGCCAATCAAGGGAACAGATGTGCCAGATGACAGAGGCCATGCAGCCACCTGACAGCTATGTACCCTCTGGAAAATACTTTTGATGAGACGCACAGTTGCGGCCAAATGAAAAAGGCTGAATGCACAGTGCACAGCTGACAGCTACGTGCCTATGGAAAATACTTTTTGATAGGCATCTGTGTACAAACCTACGACACTGGGAAAGCCACGCACGGATTTCCGCTCTCATCTAGTCAGCGGCTAAGGCTTCTACTGCTCTTAGTAAAGAGCCCTGCCCAGAGTCTACTCCGGTTCAACATCAGATGTTTTCGAACCCTGATGGGCACTTCGTAGGTTGTGTTATGGTAGGTACCTAGGCGTCTAATCACGAGCCCTAGACGTCTTACGAAGACGTGCGATGAGACTTCTCTATTCCCTTCCCCCCCGTGGTGTCGTCGGTAGAAGGTACTGACTTCACTTCAACCTTGTATTGTCGAGTTCAATTGTTAGACTTGGAAGAATAACGCCTGGCACTCAAGCTGGCTGACCTCAGCCTTAAGAGAGCTGCACTGATGCTGGCTACCTAAGCTTAAAATCCGCGAAGTTTACCTATGGAGAGGTTGGGACCTAGGAGGTAGGGTCCGACCTACCAGTCACAGCTTTTCATTGCAAGGCAGCGACGAAAAAGACCTGGACAGGCTCGAGATATGGCTTCTGACTTCAAGGCAAGTGCTTATTCGACAGGCGAGACGTCCACGAGAATTACGAGGCCTCATATAAATCTAAAGATTAGGAAAGAGCCTCGTGCGAACTCTGATGGGATGGATCTATTGATACTCTAATCTGGCCTACCCTCGAGTGCTACGTCTATATTTCTGACCATTTGCTCTTCATAAGTCCAAGGTGATCTGCCCATCGTCTTCGACTAACCATCCCATACATCTTATTAAAAGGCATTTCTTTCACTGCAGACTATACCGTCCGCTTGAAAACACCAATTCATCCACTAAGGCGTCCTCAGGGGTGGGAACCCTGGTCGCGGAAAATGGACCAACACGAAGCAGAAGGGAGTGACCAACACTTGTATTACCTTTGTCACAATACCGACTTCCAGGATCTTAGGCTCAGGGCGAGATCTCTCAAGAAGGACAATTACATCTCTCCAGGGAACAAGATCCTCCATGAGATACGGTGCGCTCGGGAAAAGCATCATCGAGCCAGCCAATATGCTCGATCTGCGCATGTTCCCATGACCCTTCCCTTCCCCGTCGGCCAGCCTGGTGGTAGAGATCAGCCGCTGTGGCACATTTTAGACTGTTTCAATAAATCTACGGCCCTCTACATTTTCGACAGTCGCCAGCTTTTCCCCTACATCGGTGCCATGGGCATCGACGTGTGGCTGTATCGCCAATGGTTCCGGCCATTCCGTAGCAATATCGAGCTCGGGAGATATATTGCAAAAGTATTCGCAGTCGAGTACGACCCCCGCTCTGTTAATCCTGGATCCGACCTGGACAAGCTCATCGCCCTCCATTGCAACGTTTGCGAGCAGTCAAAACGAATTGCAGATACTACTGCCCAGCACGACCCTTTCACACAAGCTCCGGTCGATTCTGTCCAAGGTCCACTTCGAGCAGAATCCTGGAAACCCCAGTGCTTCAACTTCAAAGACAGAGAGTTGATGCAGAAGGATTGGCGCGAGACCCATATCCTCCAACCTCTATTCCGAGCTTTGTTCATGGTTTTGGTGGTGCCGGAAGACGGTGATTGGAAACCGTGGCTGGTAGATGGGGTCATGGATGTGGCGAATCTGAAGGTTCGGTTGGTCAAGAGTGGCAGTACAAACGGCCTGTCCGCCCCGATATCATTCAGCCCTCTGGCAGGCGTCGCGCTGGATGACTCGTATAGATACGATTCTCCCACCATAACGACCACTCTAGCTGAAGCCACGAGGTTCATAATGGACCTGGAAACACGAGAGATGATGACATTTGGTATGCTCCCCGATATCACATCCATAAGCACCAGCACAATCGACTACTGGATGCCAAAGGAAGGTCGGTTGACTTACGCGTTGGAGCTCGGCTGGGACAGGAGGAGGGATGGGTCCCTTTTCCATGTACCCAAGATGAGTTCCCAGTGGGTTTCCCAGCGAGTTTTCGGTCAGGTCCGTCCGTGGATGGGAGAAGGGGCCCATCTAAACCTAGTTCTCGCTCAGAAGATGGTTCAACGCATGCTGGTATACGAGCAATACCCTTACATCCGCCCTGAAGAGTTTGCACCTGGCAAGGATGGAGTGCCAGAGTGGCCTCGGCCTGATGACCCCAGCACGTGGTGCTACCACGAGTAGTCAAGTCAAGTCAAGTCAAGTCAATGCCTCTCCTGCAGCTGCGTCGAAGAAGTGGTTGGAAAAAATCCGAGATGGAAATTTTTCAGGGCTGGATACTTCGTTCAACACTTTAGGAGACCGTGACTTGATTCGGCCACGAGTCGCCGAGACGGTCGCAGGGAGGGAAGATCCCTATCGTCCTTCGATAGGGATCATCCCTCGATTACCCTCACCTCGGACAATAGGAGGTGACAGCGAGGCCTGCGCGGAAATGATTCATGGGACACAAGCGACACGATTGTTTTTCCTTATGCGGTGCTTTTGTTTTGTTGGTGTGCAGAACCAGGCTTGGGTTGAGTTGGTCAAGCGGCGGCCTGCTAGGGTTTGTCTACGGGCTTTGATTACATTCCTTTCAAGTATTTCTGGGCGTATGAGGTATCAAGAAAAGAAGAAAAGAGTACATTTCTTTCCGGTATGTCTGGGTATGGAGTATCAAGTAAAGGATAAAGACAGTGGGAAGTACGAGATTGTTTCGAGTAGGTACCTACCTTACCTACTTAGGTTACTAACCCTGTCATAATAAATAATACACAATAAGAAAGTTGTCTGTATGGCGTTGTTTCTGTATCCAATATGCAGTTTGTGATGTACCAGTGACCATATGACTGCTCTCCCTCTTGTATCACTGTCGATGCCCGAGAGTTGGACATAGTCGTTGGACATAGTCAACAGCCTGTGCATAGGTATGTGTTCTCCTAGATATCTTCAACATCCCTGGCTGTTGGCCTCCTTGCAGTACCGTATCCAGCTCAAACCGTCCCAGCCGATCCAAAGTCAAGTACCATCCATCCAACGCCGTATACCTAGCTTGGTGATATTTTAATCGCCCCACGCGGTGTCGATATCGATGACCCTAGGTACTCTGTCGGACAGCTTGCTCTGTCGTCTACCGCCCTTTATGTAGGTAGGCACTCTTGCATTCGTAACCTTGACCGATGAGCCGGTCTTTACCCTGGCACCGCGGCTGACTGACTGTCTTGGCTTCGAAGCGTCCGTAGCTGCTTGCTTAGGAAATTTGCGAGTCGTACTCGTGGATGGTATGCTAACAAATCATGTACCATGGGCCTGGGAATCGGACAGGTCGCTTTGATAGGCATTGGCGGTTAAAGTCGCGTCTCGGATGGACAGCCCGCTCGGTTGTCTACCTACGCGGACGCAGGCAGTGGTAGAAGGAGGCTGGCCGGGCTATGTGCTGCCTCAAATCCTCCAAGAAAAGTCACGGGACTCGACTGCTACGAACATGCAGGTAATGAATAAGTCAGCAGCTCATCAAAGTATGACCAATGGAAACTCCAGCCGAGCTGCGGTGTTACCCAAAGGATGCAGGCCATCAGCCATCATGCCTATCCCGTGTGTCCGTGCACGCGGCACTCCACGTCGCAAGGCTGCAACTCTCGAGGTCAATCCCAAGTCAGCCGCATCGACGACACCGGAGATCACAAATTTGGAAGAATCTGCCGCGTCCACTATTAGTATTGATGTTTGAATTGACAATCAATAGAGCTGCTATGTAGAACGGCCCGCGTTGTAGCGATCATTGCTCATTATATTATCGTCAGATACCATACCCTTCTCCCGAACCAATTTTCACGGCGTATCATACAATGACAAGTTGTCCTTCCTAAACCACATCCACCGTCTGCGGTTTCGACTCTTTCTTCGACTCTTCCATCGACTGCACTTGTCCGAGCTGGATATCACCGTAATTTGGCTCCCCTCCCTCGTACACGGTCGTGGCATCCGAGCTGAACTGATTGAACTGGTTCGGCCTCCGCGGCGCACCCCGGGATCGAGGGACGTTCTTCAGCCTATCGGGTTTCGAAGAGGGTTTGCGGCCCCTCAGCTGGCGGAGCAGGGGCTTCAACATCGGCACGGACGCGCACACCAGCCCCAGGCTGGACTCGAGCGTCGTCCAGATGGCGAAGGAGAGCGAGTCCCACTGCGCGTACTTGGGGTTGACGAACTGCCAGGCCACGGACATGCGCGTCAGCGAGGCGCAGGCGACGAAGATACCCAGCGTCAGGACGAAGGCGAGCGCGACTTTCTGGCGCATCGGGAGCGACATCTTGAGGATGTGGGGGAGCACAAGCCCGATCATCCACACGTCCGTCGTCGTGTGCAGGACCGCCGACGCGGTCATGATCGGGTAGTACGTCAGGCACTTCCCCACGCGGATGTCGAACTCGTATTGGTTCTCGACCGGGTTGCAGATGAAGAAGGTGAGGAAGAAGAAGACGGTGCCGTACACGACGACGCAGGCGAGGGTGGCGAAGACGAGGATCCGCTGGTACGGCAGCTTCAGGATGCGCAGGTAGAAGAACAGGATGCTGACCTTGGTCAGGACCAGGCAGACTTGGTAGCAGGCTATCGTCGCGAAGGACAGCCGGATGCCGATCGGACGCAGTCGCAGCGGGATGTTGCTGAACCTGTGGCCTAGGCCGTACACGGTCTCGACACCGACGATGGTGACGACCGCGATCGCGAACAGCCAGGCGACGAGGATGAAGGCATCGTCCCACCACTGATTCTTCAGCAGCAACCTCGAGTAGAGTCGGCCGATGACGATGAGACTCGCGAAGACTAAGGGGATGATGATTCCGCACAGGATGTCCGGGACCTCGGAAGGGCCTGTGAGCTATCGCGACATTTTCAGCAATTCGTTTGTGCGTCCCGACACTATGGTTCGAAGATGGAGCTGCTACTGCTTACCTCGAGTGGTGTCTGGCCAGCCATCAGGGACAGAAGTTACGAAGAGTGCAATGGGAGGAAGAGAGCGATGAAGCGAGATTGATCGACCTACATTGCTTACAAACGCGATTCAGAGGCTGACGCCAGTCTCAATATATAACGCGGAGGGCTCCCTTCTTCAAAAGGTTGATGCTCTCCATGGTTCCTGGGCGTCAGCATGTTCGGCGATGGATCGGTGGGCGATCAGCTCAGCTTGCACTGCCAGCCACTCAAAGCTGTCAAGGTTTAATGCAGTGCTTGCTACTATGGAATTGGAGATTTCATCAATACGTAGCGGTTTGGCTTCGCCGCTTGTCACATACCTCCCTGCCATATTTCACTCGCCAACCAATGGAGCAGCTGCAACGAGACATGTGCTCGACTGGACCGACTGACAACGTAGCATTCATTACCAGAAAGAGTGCATGGTAGCCATGTCTCTGGGCCCAGGATCAAATACCTAAATTATTAATTATTCATCGCCCCGCGCGCCATGCTCACGTCTCGTAGGGCTGGCCAGCCCAAAATATCGCGACCCTCCCAATCACAGAGCAGTCCACGGCAGGGGTTCAGGGGGCCCCGTCAGCTTGAGGAAAGACATTGCAGGTGCAGTAAAGCTGATGGAACGTCACTCTTCCTGGTTATCAGGTTCTTATTCAAACGAAAACGAAAATAGTATGCATGTTCTATCGTCGTGCGCAGATCGCGTGACCAGCATGCAAAAAGTCCAATCCATCCTCGAGCATCTTTAATATGTATTACAAATTCTGCCTGAGCCACGGAACGACGAGAGTTGAATCATGTCACCCCGGATCTTACACAAATGGAAGAGATCGACTAATTGCTGTAGGAATATTTCGTATTGGTCCGTTGCATCTCGAATTGGATGCGACCACGAAGCGTGAGCCATGTGAATTGTGATAGAACCCTGGTCGAGCTATCCCCCTAAATTAGAGGGTCAGCAAGCACATGTCTGCATTGTTCAAAACTTGCGCATACATGGTAGGGTGCAGAGTGGATGGGTTCATGAACCTGGAAACCCACCCTACATTACCTAACTCTCTCACGACTACAGCTTTGCGGTCTCGAAGAACTATGTACGAGGCTCATGATAATTAGCTCGAATCAAGAGACGGCGGTGAAAAGAGCGGAGGAAAGCATCACTGGACAAATCACGAGCGCCGAGACTTGTAGTCTTCTATGCCATTGCAACTTTGCTCCACAGCGAATATCTCTAGCTGTTTAGAGACGGAGATAGCCTAGTGAGCCAGCAACTTCTAACCAGCTTGGTAAACCAAGCTTGTGACCAACTCAGAAGGTCCCTTCAGGCTACAAGCATTCAGAGGTGTTTATTTCCAGCGTGCTATGTATGCCTCTTACTAACTACCTTACTAATATGGATATACATCGATTATATAAGAGCTATCAGGACGAAGTAGTAGCATACTTCATGTCCGTCGACGAGCTGGGTAAGAGATACATGCATCCATTGAGTCAATACTAGGTACCAGTAGACCAGCGAAGATCTGTATCGGAGCAACTATACCCGTATACGAGGAGCCAATCAGGACTCAACAGCACAACAGCGTTTGGATTACATTGCGGCACGGTTGATTACCTTATGCGGAGAGAAGCTAAACATACCTAGTAACCTATAGGGCTAGCCAACCAACATTGATTTGTCTACAGACTGCCGAGCTCTGATATTGTCTTGAATTCAGCTACGTCAAATTCGTTACCGACAATTCTTGGGCTGCCTCCGCAGTTCTTCACGTGAAAATATCATGGAGTGCTGTTCTAGAATCTTCCTACGCTGTGTGGCTTTATTTTTTCTCCCTCCCCCTTTACCGTGTATGCCAATGGTCGTCAATAGCATTTGAGAAGTTCTCCAGCATTGCCGACCATGCCATGTCGTCAATCGAGTGAAAACGGCAACTATTCAGGGGTTGGGGCCAAATATACATAGAAGCGGAATGACAGCGGAATACCTAGCAGCAAAACTTGCCCACGCTAGGCCTATACGGTCTTCGGCTGTAGTATCACGAATACCGTTGACCTAAGTTCTATTAACAAGGTACCAATTCCGCCTTGCCGCGCTCTTAACCATTTTGCTACTTGCGTAGTATTATGACCTTGTCCTCGGCGTCTCGTTTAAAGTATCGCCGACTAGGTACGGAGTCCCCTACCTCAAATCCTGTAGGGCTAATAGTCTCATTGCCAATTGAGCTAGTCGGATCGGCAATTCCTGCCCTAGCAGCGGCCCAGCTCAGCGCCGCTCGTCTCAATCGTAGCCTCTTAGCAAGTGGGCGCAAGGGAAGTCTTCGGCTAAGGCCGCCGCTAATGAGGCTCTGTTCCAATGTTGATGCAAGTTGGAACTTGGAAGGCATCTGATTCATGGAAAATTGATAGGCTTGATAATAGGTAATAGGTACGTCCATTAGTTACTATCTGCCTAACGTAGATAGAAAATGAAAAATCCAGAGTGGGAAATGAAAGAGGATGGTGGGATGAGAAAAAAAAAGAAGAGAAAAAAAAAAGCGTTTGGAAGAATCGAATGGTTGACCTCCAAAAAACTCAATCGAACAGAGGGAACGCCCACCTCGAGGTTAGCGTTGCACAGCCGTTGAGGAAAAACCCTCCAACGAGTTTTCTCTGGCCTCATAGTCATCCATTTAGGAGAAGGTTAAAAACTTGTTCGGTTATTTGGCCTTATGACCTTTCTTGCTGCTGGATGGGCAGGTACGTCCCTAAGGGAAGCAAATTATGGGCGCGTGTCGTGGTTGCGTGTTTGCGTGTTCGTGTACCTACCTGAGGTATGTACCTAGGCAGGGTGGTCCCTTCTGCCGCGCTTCCTTAAGCTCCTCTATCTTTGGTAGGTACGTACTGTACGAGCCTCTTACTTTGGCATATTTTAGTGCGGAGAGAAGAGCCTCATACCCACCCTTCACGACAACCTGATAGTCTGCAGAAAGAAATTCGGATTCGGTGGTGCAGTGGCTGCATCGCATTACATCTTCCACAAATCCGCCCAGGATGACTTCGGAGCCGCAGCTATCTGGACGAAGGATTCAAGTCATTGGGGTTACGGGAGCAGGAAAGGTCCGTTGAATTATCCTCTTGCAGAATTGCCACGGACAGAATCTAATATAATGCCGCACCCTGATGCTAGAGTACTTTCGCACGGCAACTCGGCAAACATCTTTCAATACCGGTATGCGAACTAGACTCTCTCTTCCACAAATCCAGAGCCGGTGGCGCGCTATCAGAAGAGGACGCCCGACGTACCGTCCAGGCTTTGGTCGAGTCAAACGATGAGTGGATTCTAGACGGCAAGTAAGTTATTAGGTACAGTTCTGCTTCATGGATTTATGCTCAATTGAGGCACAGTCACTGGGTTCAGTTAAAGGACATATCGTACAGCAGAGCAACAGATATCCTTTGTAAGAAGAGATATATCGTGTGTCGTAGTTGCTCATCTGCTGATTTGGCCTCTTCGTTGATTACCTAGGGATTGATACGCCACTGCCATTAACACTATGGCGTGTTATTACTCGCACCATCTGGGGTAAATTCCTTTTCTGCACCCGTTCGCTAATAACTAATTCGTACTGACTGCCCATTGCAGAAGTGCTAACCATCCCCGGCGTTCTGCGAAGGGAGCTCTCAGGCGATAGCTTGATCGCAATGTCACTCCGAGTCCGAGCCAGAAAATACGCCAATTGGAGCAAGCGTGTCGAAATGGATTCCAGGTGGAAACGCTTAAGCGGCTGGTATGGCCGTGGTAGCTTTCTGGCAAGAGTGAAAGATACGCTTCGAGCAGCCTAGGAACTCAACGCCTCATCAAATGACATACCCAGCAGTCCGGATAATATGCTCATTTGCAAGTAAATACAGAGAGTCACACAAGACGTGGAAGAGGGCCTGAGAGCAGTCATCGAATCTGTAGTCCGAATCGGCAACGAGACACGAAGAGGTCACTCCGAGAGCATTTCCGCGTTGCCGTCTTATCCTATTTGCGATCAAATGAATGAGCAGGGTATTCATCCTTGTCATACGCTGTACAATGTTGCTGGCTGATGTGACAAGCCAATGGACTTGGTCTGATCCCGGCTAATTGCTGGTACGGACCACACAGCTCGGCTAGCATTGCTCATTATCAGCTTCTAATTGGCAGGATAGCGATACCTAGCTCCTAGATGTTATCTTCTGGGTAGGCTCCTTAAGGTAGGCTGCTCACCAAGACTCTTATATGGAAACTCTCATTTTATATGTGAACTACCCAATATCTATCTAAAGCCAACACCACCTCACTACCTACGGACGATCCAGAATCGGGCTCACAAGAACACCCTCTTCATCACCGATCCCCGGGGCATCCCGCCGAAGACTCTTATTCCTCTTCTGGTCGCGCTTGTACATGTACGCGACCGTGGCCGTAATGACAGCCTGCGCGACGAAAGCAGCCGTCGAGAAAATGAAGCCCTTCCTGAACATCGGCGAGTCCAGCTGCGGGTACGTGAGCAAGGGCACCCACGCGAAGAAGGCATAGCCCAGAGAGTTCATGATCCCGATGACGATGGCGCGCTCCTCCGCGTCCGCGCCGCAGATCTCGTTCGCCCAGCTCATGCTGAGTGGCCCGTACGGCACCGACGCGCGCTGCAGCAGGAACGCAAACCACTTCAGGCCGTCAGGGATGTTCCATATGGCCAGCACGAGAGCCGCGAATCCGCCCAGGAAGGTGGAGATGGACATGACGCTGGCGCGGTGGTGCGTCGCGTCGGAGAGTATGGCGAAGGAGACTGTGAGGACCAGTTGGATGGCAGAAGAAGCAGTGGGGATAATGTTCTAGTGGAATGTTAGCCTCAGAAACCCGTTATATCGAAACGTTCAAGGGAGTAGTTGGGTGGCTGGTGCTTACTATGCGCTCAACCGACTCGCCTTTGGCTTTGAGCCAGAGAGCCATGGGGTTGATACTTCCCGATGGACCAAGGTTGATGAATATTATATATAGGATCGAGAGAAGATAAACATGCCATCGACCTGACATCCTCGTCAGTACTTTGGCCGTTCGTTCTTGGTGCGAGGCTTGAAACTAACCAAATATGCGCTTGATCGTGGAACGGCCGAGTCTGGTGCGTGGCGCGCGCCCGATTTCTTTCATACGTGCCTGGGCCATATCGCGGTCCTAACAGGTCAACTGTGAGCTAACTGTGGAAAGGAATCAGGTAGCTTGCGCAGAAAACTTACGCTTTCATTCAGGTAAAACGCCCTCGTGTTCTCGGGAAGGTCTGGCAAGACGAAGAATCCGGCCAGGCAAATCGGGATGCTGATTATGCCATCCATGATCTACGGGGCGAGTATTAGCCAGCCCATAAGAGGTTATCTACCCACCCAGGTACTGGGAGCAAAAACATGTGGACTTACAAAGAGCCACTTCCAACCAGGAAGTCCGTTGACGCCGTTCAGGCCCCGGTACACACCAGCTTGCAGGTAACCCGAGAACATGCTCGCCGCGGCGGAGGAGGCATGAAAGATACAGGCCCGCTTCCCGAGCTCCGAGGGCTTGTACCAGGACCCGAGGATCGTGTGCGCAGCTGGGTAGAAGATGGACTCGGCCAGGCCGACGAAGAAGCGGATAGTGATGACGTGGTTCGACGTCTTGGCCGCGGCGAGGCAGAACGTCAGGACCGTCCACAGCAGCTCGCATGACGGGACCCAGATGGAGGGCCGGACCTTGGTTAGGACGATCTGCGACGGGATCTGTCCCACGACGTAGCCCACCGTCCACGCCGTGTCGACCAGGTTGATCTCGTTGCCGTTCATTCCGAGTTCTTCCTTCATCCCGCTGACGAAGGCATTGGAGATGTTGGTCTGGTCGAGATTCTTGATGAAGTATCCAAACGAGAGCATGGTGACCAGAAAGACGTCGAGCTTCTGGATGAAGGCGCGTTCCTCATGGGACCGGCCAGGCTCGTAGTCCCAGATATACGTCCACCATGGTACCTTGGTCTGTTTTCCGGGTTCAGGATCGTCGCGTGAAGAGCTTGAAACGTCATGCGACGACTCGTCTACCTCCAGCTCCTTGGGGGCCGGGGAGAGTCGTTCGGGCATTATTGCCAAACCTCGACTACACGGGATTGAGCAGCACCGGTTGAGAGTGGAAGTGTCGGAGATCAAGGAAAGCAAAGAAAGTAGATGCTTCCCATGTCCCCGTTCGCTTTCGATTAGACCTGGAAAGAATGGTAAGTATGCCTCATCATCATATGGTATCATGATGGGTAAACCCCGATTTGATAACGATTTCAAAGCTTAACTTCGCCATGACGGGGTCGACTGTCGTCATGGTCGAGGATAAGATAGGCACTGATGAGGAGGTTTGATTGGTAGCTGATTCCCTCTAGTTGCATCCCAAGGCGATGTCACGATCGACGTCTCCGATGGCGTAATCGGTATCACAAGCCATCGTGCATGAAATCTGGAGAGATCTTGCAGCAAAGATTGATAGACACCTCGAGCCAAATTCTATAGCTGCGTATTCATTTTCTGTATTTTTACACAATTATGTCGGTGTTCATTCAGGCGGTTGCGCTCAATGCTGTCGCGATAAAAAGGGGCTCGGGGAACGCTGCCTTTAATGTTTTGCACTGACTCTTCCCATGTCGCTTCAAACTACAAACAACTCACTCTGGTCAGAGAGCCTTTGTGGTTTTGAAGCTGTTGGAGATTTATCAGACGGCGGTTCTAAGGATCAACCCGTAGCACTACTATTGCAACAAATCAGGAGGTACTTTTGCAAAACATTACTCACATCTGAAAAGGAACGAGAGCAGTTTTGACTCACTGGAAGATATGTTAGACCCCAGTGTAGCAAGTGATATAATAAGTAGATTTCCACTCTGATGTACTTTTGCTCCACGTACCTGTCTCGGTCTTTACAACGAGCTGCTAGATACCTAGGAGGCCTTTCGCCTCTGGACTCCTGTTTCTCACGAGTAACCCCCATTTAATGATTACAGAACTATTAACTGTCCTTATCTACTCGTCATCCAGTTCTTGATCGAGATTATCGATAATATCGGCAATTTCCGTTACCAACCTTTCCGTTACCAACCTTTCCGTTACCAACCCCCACAAGTCCAGATCTTGACCCGGATTTTCCGTTCCCATCTCCCACCGGTCCGTATCTTCCATAATCATCTCCCATGAATCATCTTGATCCGGATCTGGTCTCCCCGGCTTTTCTTGCTTGTTCAGCTCATCTAACTTGTGCTGATTCAAGATATCTCTGATTCTGAGGATTTCCTTGTGCTGTTCCTCGGCGCCTGCACCTCCGAAAATGTCCAGCATAGTCGCCGCTGGAGAATGAGGGAATACCGTCGTACGGCAATAAGGACAAGTGGGTTCACCAGCTCGGAGGATCCACGTATAGACACAAGTGTAGCCACTGCAGCAACAGGAGTCAGTAATTGCTTTCTTGGGTAAGATATTTGCTCCAGAAACAGGCTGGAAAGGGGGGGAACAGGGGGTGAACCAATTACTTACAAGATGTGGCCACAGCCAGGAAGGACCGCGTAATACTCGTGAGTGTCTACTGATCTCTTGTCGACCTTGCTGTTCAGAATAGCAAGGTTCCGTTCTTTGCAAATCTCGCACCGTATCTGGAAACTTGTGTCTTGGTTAATTATATGGCCGTCTTCATCGAACTGCTCTAGCACTTGGTGAATATTGTTAGTCTCGATGGTGGGAGCTCCGTGGCTCTGCTCAGATTGGGTTGGTTCCATTGTGGATGTCTAGGATAAGCTGTGTACAATGAAGATAGTGAGATTCGTTTTGCTTTAGATGGAAAGCCTACTCTCACTGACTGACGACTCTGCGCGTTGATGGCTCATATTTCAAAAGCCGTGAACAATACGTTTGTTCACGAACTTTTGTGAAACTCGTGGCTTGATTTCACACAAGCAGGCGAACTATTGTCCTTGACTATGAACAGCAGCAGTGGCACACTCAACAAAGGCATTGTAATCGACCAGCCTTTTGTTAAGCACAAATTGCCCTGAAGCCATCCAAAACATCTAACGAACCCAATTCTATTGCTTCGGTCGTGCCTCGCACGCTTTATTCAACGATTCGTACATGATGGGTTAAGTGTACACATTGGTTAGCCGTCTTGGTTCCGACATGAGAGTCCTTCGCACTTAAACTCGATCGTCATTATCTCAATTAGGGGTGCCACGAAAATGATAAGTGCCTACTTAGGTATGTAGGTATGTCATGTTTACAGCCTGTGGGATGGTGATCGAGCAAATGGACTACCCGGGGTCTTCGGTTCAGACGAGAGCTCGGCGCCAATTTCTGTTCCAGCCAGCTCCGGGTAGCCATGGGCGCCTGGCGAGTTTAACTCGCTTCTCTTTGGTGGTTCTGACTCGACAGGGCTTCCGTAAGCATACCCAGCCATATGAGATATCGTGCCGCCATTTGATGAAGGAGAAGGCTGCCACTGATATTGTTGTTGCTGCAGCTGTAGCTGTTGTAGCTGCTCTTGTGCATTGGTTGCCGCCACGGCAGCTGCTCCGGCCTCCTTCACCTTCAGATTCAGCAATCTATTTCGCCACAGCACAAATCCCAATCCCGCGAGACTGAAGACGATAATGACAGCTTCGACTGCCAGTCCCGCCACCGCGCCTGAGGGGATAGTCGTTGATATGTCCGTAGACGTTTCTGTAGGGGATACCGTAGGGACTTCTGCCGTCGTGGCACTTGGAGTCGGTAAATCTGTGGCCAAGGAAGCCGACCCTGTCGCAAGGGGTATCGCTCCTATGCCAGATTGCAGCTGTGCGACCACAGTGCCGATGGGGTGCGTTAACTTGAAAGCCTGGCCACAGCATTCATCTGTATTCAAGATGGTGCTGCTCTCACAACACCAGAAGTTGCTATCATTACAGGCCTTTAGATGCGGATTCTCCATCCTGACTTCAGTTTATTGTCAGCTTAGAAGATCGACAGGCTAGGAGCGACGAATAGAGAAGGTAGACTAACGGCCTTGACAATACTGAGGACAGTTTGGATCTCTAAACGTAGAGTCTGTACATCCTGTCGCCCACAGGAGGTGGCTCTGTTGGGTAGAGAGCGTATTCAGACACAAGCCAGTCGATAGACAGGCATCTGAGTTATCTGAATTGCAGCATGCGCTATGTGACCCTTCTGTGCTGGTAGCACTACAACGTTTAAAGTGAGCACATCGACTTATTTCGAGTGATAAAAGGGAAAAATCGATTACTTTGAGATACACATACCTTGTATTACAAGCTGAATTTGACGGGCCAGCATTCGTACCGTCGAGATGGTAACAGGTGGCTGCTAGCACCCGTAGAACCATACAACTTCCCACGAGTAAGAGCAACACGCTCTCTATTGGCGATACCCTCAACATTTTCGTAAGTTTCAGTTGGGTAAGAGCGAGCGAACTATGTCTGGAAGGAGTGTCAACAGAATCCACAGGGAGGCTTTGCTATTATGATGGGATTTCGTATTTATTCCACGGGAGACAGCCCCTTTGTTAACCGGGGTAATGAGGAGGCCTCGAGTAGGGCTGACGAGCTTCGCTTCTTCGTTCCCATACTGGCTTATCCACAGCACTGGTCTGGTCATTTCCCCCTGTTTGGCGATGCATCAAGCCCCAGTTAAGGAATCCTATATGTCTGGATTTGGATAGATGATGTTGCGCACTCCTGACAGTTGCATGTTCAGCTAGGCGACGCAGGTTGGAGGATCGCACCTTGGTACCAGAAAGGGGAATTCTCTAGACATCGATCCATCGCGATTCGTGAGAAAGCCTTTCTTGCCCGGAAATTGGCAGGAGATCCGACGGCCTGGTTGGAGTAGAAGTAGGTAGGCAGGCAGCGTATGATTGTTGCCATGCGTTGACCACATTCTATGGTCTCTTCAAATACCACTTTAAAGTCGCAGGGTATTTGATATGTGGATAAAGCAAGTTAGACATTGACGTGATGTCTATGAGGTGGGTACATGAGCATCAGTTTCAATTCCGAGCCAGATCTTAGATGCACGCAGCCTAGGTCTACGCTGTGAGGTGTTTTTTCCGACACGGAAACATCTTCGGCGCTGACATAGTATGTACATGTAACTCTTTCAAGAGGCAGTGGGCCGAGACCAAGAAGTGTGTGGCTTTCTGATACTACTGTAGATGACGTGCATCTACTAGGATTACATATTCAATACATATTGCACCTTCATATTGCCCTTGACAGCGAACACGAACAAGCTTCACTGCACCCTAGTTCGGATCCTTGACGCCGCTATCGCCGGTGCTGGTAATTTGAACAACCTCTAACGTACACCAATTGAAATGGATTCAAGCGACAATTGGACAAGTGAATGAAGGCGAAGAGCGAGACAACCGTGCGGCGGCGACACGTGGGCACAGTAACTTTGATCGTGAAAACATGGCCAACTTACCTACCCAAGATACCTGAGCACCCGAGGTAGATTTTGTGGCTTCACCCTTTTCTTTACGCCAAAACCCAAGATAGTTCGACAGTTGGAGTGTATTCAAGAGCTATCGCAACCTCATTCGCCTCCCGTAAGCTGTGGGCCTTACTCTAATTTGGCCCGGGTAGATTTGTAAAGCAAGCCTCCAACTGCGAGGTCATTCAATGGCTTCTAAGTTCGAGCCCTAATCTGAGAATGAAGTCAATCATTGGTAGGTAGCTCAACACAGCGGAACGATTCGTCCTTCAGTTGCGCATGCTTCGATAGTCAGTCTGAGGGCGAGTCCAATTCCAGATTGTTAAAAAGTTTCTACCCCAAGGCCGTCACGTAGTGGAATCGTGCGAGGCGGTAAGCCTTGAGTCATACCTTTCTTTGCGCTTCGGTTGAACGAAGAAATTCATATATTTGAATCCGTCCTCCCGCAGTCTGAATAATGCTGATTATACTGAACCGTTTCGTATCTTAAATTATAACTATCAATTTCAAAGTTGTAGCGTCCCGGCCGATGAACTCTCTCGGAACCGTGGCCAAAATCGTGTAAGACCTTTATCATATTGCGAACTCCAAGATGTCGGACGAGTTGGAGAAGTTCTTGGAGCAGAAGCGCTCAGGGAGATGGTTCTCAGACACGGAGCTCTCATGGCAGAGGTTCTTATGGGAGAAGCTCTCGTGGGAGAAGCAATCGGAGGAGAAGAAATTGGAGGAGAACAGATTGAAGCACAGATCAGACTTGAGAGTGACTCCAAACATCAATCAACCCTCCCCTCTCCTACCACGGAACGTACCTACCTTGAAGGCCTTCAAGAAGCTTCCTGCCAATCCTGCATTCATAGCTCTAGAGACCAGACATAACTTTTCTGGCGATATACGGGATATCGGCCTGGCACTTTTACCACAACTCGAACTTCAGACAAGGCCCGACGACGAGATACCAGATGTACAACGATTCGCTGAGAGATATCATGCCATAGTCTCCTCAGCTAGGGTAACCCGGGATCCAGCAATTTTGCCGCGGTGCCATAACTACTTTCACTGGAACCCACTGTACGCAGTGCTGAAGCCGTATCATCGTCGCTTTGATCGAGAGATCCACGTCGCAGATTTGGAGTCGGACCTCAACGACGTCTTCAGGGAATTCCGCGGCGTTGTGAAGCACAGAAATCTGATCTTGGTCGGCTTCAACATGCAGGAGAAGTTCGACCTAATGACTCGCCTGTTCCCGAGTATCATTCGCCACTTCGACTACTGGATAGACCTCACGGCACTGATGAAATCATCCGACTCGGCTTGGCTGAAGCCTTGGGATTGTGCCGAACGTGCACTCAAAGCCTTTGGCCACCACGATCGTGACATACACCCATCCGGTAGACATCGAGCAGTCAACAACGCTCTCAGGACCCTAGCCGTGCTTGAAGGGGCCATCTACCCAAAGCCATATCGAATGCCCGAGGTCCCACGCCCGTCAGTTCCATCAGCATCAACTTTCCTTAGAAACGTCTTACGTAGACAAGAGAGTCGAAGGAACGCGCGGTCCTTGCAGGAGGCAGATCAGAACCTCGAGGAGCAGCAGAAGCAGGATTCCGCAGATACATTCGACTATGAACATCGAGCTTTTCCGCCTAAAATCCACAAGATGTCGCCAGGTGGAGCTCCCCAAGCATCGTAGGAATGTATCGGCGACGTTCATAGCGTGGAGGGAGATAGACGGAGCATATTGGCTCAGTATATTGATGAAGGAGAACTTGAGAAAAGGAGAAATGGAGTCGTTTCAACTTTCAAGGTCCAGAGTGTCCCTAATCGTTGATGGGACACGCTAAAAGCGGGAGAGTGGAACGGTGCTACCGCCCCAGATTGTCTGGTAGTACTTGGTACTGTGAAGCAGATATGTATGACAATACATACATACATACATACATGGGTACATACAAGTATGTAGATTTGATCGCTTTTACCACCACTGCCTCTGCTGTGTATATGAATACTTTGATACTGGAGAGAAATGCCGCTGGTTACACTACCTAACCTCGCATGATATATCTATATTTGGCACAGCGTCGATACTTAACGTTGTGGAAAAGGATAAGGTCGATACACTAGTATATACCTCGGGCTACTTAATACCCCTCAGGAGTCAGGCACTCTGTGCCACAGTGCCAGTGCACTGGGCCGGGGCTCCGCTCCCAAAAACCACCGAACCACCTACCTATTTGAACGTATTTCAAGCCTCAAACCTCAAACCTGCATCAACAACCTCAACCAACCTCCATATACATTCAATCTCAAGTATTTAACACAAGTCCATAACCAAACATAACAAGAAAGCAAACCACCATGCCCGGCAGCGAATCAACCCCTCTCCTAGTCCTGCGGAACCCCGCCAGCCGCAGCAACCTATTCTGGATCCTAGGGTGTCTATACGGAGCAACAGCCGTAGGCTTCGGCGCATTCGGCGCCCACGGCCTGAAGAAGACGATCAAGGACCCGGCGAAGCTGGCCAACTTCGCCACCGCCGCGCAGTACCAGGTATGTTTTGCCAACCATCCATCCAACCAACTCCCAACATGTCCACCCCTTCCTCCTCCTCTTTACCTGCCTAGGTACCTAAACTATTGCTACGATCGACAAACAAATATTGATTGACCCCGTATGTGCAACAGATGGTCCACTCCATAGCCCTGCTCGTCGCGTCGCAGAGGACCCAGAACCTGGTCCCGGGCGCGCTGTTCACGGCCGGTATGACCATGTTCAGCGGCAGCCTGTACGCACTCGTGGTCGACCCGGTGCGCTTCCGGTGGATGGGGCCCGTGACGCCGCTCGGTGGTTTGTGTCGTATGTAACCTCTCTTTCCCTCTCCTCCTATCTCCCACCTCTATTTCTCACTACCCCCTTCCTTTCACCATTCACCTTTCACTAGTAAGTGTAAGGGGGTTAAGCAGATATATGCCAAAGCATTGGTTTACGAACTAACTGTCATTCGAATATCGCAGTGATTGCCGGCTGGGTCGCACTCGCTCTTGTATGAGAAGGCCGATATGGCACTCGTGCTTGCGGCTCGTGAATAGCGGTGGATGTAAGGAGGTCGCTCTGCTTGGGTATCCAATCATTTCCTTAGACTTACCATGTCATACGATGATGGACCGGAATGGGAAACAATCATTACTGCTGAAAAACTCCATCGTCGCTTTATAGGGCAGACCTGTTTATAGTGCTAGCATTCGAGTAATCCAACTAGGACACAGCTCATTCAAGTTAAGCAAGAGTTGACCTACGAGCACTATTGTCTACTGTCATCTATCAATGATACCTCAACTTAGCAGAACACATTGAAATGCAAATCCGAAGGATTCCAGTCTATTAGACGAAGCTACCTCCTACTGATGCGATGCTAACCTGTAAGTGCATGATCAATCCGCCCTGTAAAGCTTGATACCCTAAAGCATTTGGTGTCTCTCGCTTACGACAATGCTGATGTCAAAAAACTAAAAACCGTTGGGAGGGATCTCGGGTCCTGACGCTTGCCGCAGCCTTCGCCTCTTGTCTGCTTTATACTTCTGAAGTGTCTTGTCCATATTGATAGATGATCGCCACGCGCGAAATATAGTATTCGGGGCTCTTCTCTGCATTTCGGACTGCAGCTCGCGCAGCTTCGAAAAACACTAGGCTTCACCACTGGGCAAAGCCCCCACAGCCTGGAAGCCGGACAGCACGTCCTTGTCGACATTGACCGCCCAGTTGTCCTGGAAGGCCTGGTCTCCGCCAACTCTCCGTACCAAGTCATTCAACCTCTCCTTCACAAAGGAGAGGGCCGACACTCTTCTCACCGGGTCCGTTGCGTATAACGCTCGCTCTCTCACGGACTTGGGTGTATCCCATTCTTGCGGTCCCGGTTCGATGGTAAGGACCAGCATATCAGTGCCAAAGTCAGCCGGATCGTTACTTATCAGCTGAATCAGAGTACTCGTCCACATGGAGAAGTAGTCCTGGAGCTTGGACAGAACGAGATCTTGCATTGGCTGGGGCAGTTCGAGAAGACGGGTAAGAGCCATGAGACTAAGCTTTTGTTGGTCAAGGCCAGCCATGCCATCGAACGCACCAAACCATTCAGAACTGAGCCAATTCCAGACCTGATCTAGCGGACCGAGTGAGATAAGGAGTTCGACAAAGAGAGCCGGGTCGAAGAGGGCAATCCAGGCGAGGAGTGACAGGTAATCCGTGAGAGTGACGATGTTTACTCGACTGAGAATATGTGTGCTGTCAAGTCTCTTTTTGGGCCCACTTTCCTGGTGAGCTTCATAACAGGCATGGATATCCTCAAAGATCTTGGGCAGGAAGCCCGTTGCCATCAGATCTTGAGCGACCACGCGTAGACCAGGGAGGCCGCCTATCTCGTGTGCCAACTGTATGAATGATTCGACGTGTCTGATGGTAGCGCTGATGTGGTCGCGTCTGCCTTCGCGCCTGGTTGAACTGAGCGTCGTGGAGAGGGCGGCAAGAACTGGATTTCTATACTGATCTCCGAGCAAGGACTCGGGCGCAAGCATGATGTAGGAACCTATGATGCCTGTAAAAGTAAGGGCATGCTCGTTCTGCAGCTGGAGCTGTTTGATGGCAGTATCGGCTAGGCGCAAAAGCTCGGGAGAAAAGGGAGGTTGGGTATGGATGACTATGTTCGACCACAATTCCAAGGCCTCATCAATGAGGTAGAGGTACAGTTCTGTATTCTCTTGTGTAGCCTCGACGATCAGAGGTAAGATCATTGGCTGGTACCGCTGCGACTCGGTTTTCATGGAGACAACAAGCGATTGGATTATAGCCAATACTGATTGCTTCATCATGAAGCCTAAGTCACCGGCTGATCCCCAGACGGCGGGAACCGCATTCATCACCATGTCGCCAAATTGGGACACTTGTGTGTCCATACGTTCTATAAGACTTCGTGTTGTCTCGAGTATTGCTAGCTTGGTCTCGTCAATCTCTACTTCTTGCAATAGACCGATGAGCTGAGTGAGGACATCAGACGCATAGGAGAGAAACATTTCTCCGTCAAAGCCGAAATCATTGACGACGACTTTGAATTGCCTGGCAGCTGTTATACGGACGACGACGTCATTGCACTGGTCGTTGGGGTTAAGGAAATGCCGGAATATCTCATAGACCAACGGCCGTGATTCCTTCGACACATTCACAGGCACCCACTGACTCAGGAGGATAGCGATCCTGCGCCTGAGGACCCGACACATCGGCCCAGTTTGCTGAGCATCGGCCGTTACTGACGACTTGAGGACGGCTTCAAAGTTGAAGTCATCAAAGACTACCGCAGCAGATAGGCCCATGGCAGTGTAGACGGCTTCCCGGCTCACAATATCTGCCTGCTGGTTCTGGACCGTGTCAAAGTAGGATAACAAAGGTGGTAGCAGTAACTTCTTATAGTGCAAGAGAAGGTCAAGAAATAGCTTCTCTGCGCATGGTCGGACTTCCCATTCGTAGGCATTACCTTGACTTTCTTCTTGTTGCTCCCATTCCTGTGGTTCCTCGTCCCATGCCTCTAAGTCTGCTTGGCGGAAGATGAAAAAGTGAGTGATCAGGATATTAGTCATCTGAATGATGAGTTCATCTTTGAACAAGTCCTTTTTGAGATGGTCGATGAGTTCTTGGTGTTCTTGTACGGTCGAGGGGGAGCGATAACGAATCGTCTGTGTGGTATGGTGGACCATTTTCAAGCAAGCTCTTACCAGAAGTAGACCCTTCAAGGCGAGCCTCTCTAGGATAGGGCCCTCGACTTTAGACCTGGGTTGACCCGACAAGGATGTCTCTTGCCGCAGTCCGTCCGACTTATTGTATACCTCGGCGAATCTCGTGGTAAGGTCCCAGTATGCACGAACGAGATCCAGCGAATTGGGGAGGGCGGCAAAGCTGGCAGGGTGCATCTCGGCCATCTCGATATGCAACTTTGTGAACTGCACAAGATGCTTCCCCAAGACATGACTGTAGGACAACAACTTCTTAGAATTGCTGTGGATAAAGCCGAGAAATTGCGCAAACTGGACTTGCGAGAAGCTCCAGACTTGCTGGACAGAGTTATCTTTGTGAGGCTCTTTGTATCCGACTAGCAAAAGTCGGCGGAGGATTTTGAGGGCGTCCAGGCTGTTCTCCATCATCAACAGGATTCTATCACCTTCATGATCATAGTAATCATCTTCACGGCCGTTGTTCAGGAACGATATCCACTCGGAGGTTTTCGCATCGTAAATCTCACCAAGAACATGGACGAGCTCAGGAGCGGCCTGTTGGAGCGTCGTCTGAGATCTTTGCAGACGGGCCGTTGCCAGTTCCTTGACTATGCGCAGAAGAATCGTGAGAGCGCCTGAGAGCTCCAGTTGATCGCCATCCTTTGTCTCTCTGAGAAGCTTGGTCAAGTCGGTCATGGGAGTGCGCCACATGTTCGGAAAGTCGACACGAACGACTTTGGCAATGATCAGAGCATTGTGAGTGGCGAGTTGCCTATCGCTTTCTTTGACGGTTCCTTGAAATAGCCTCTCCCGTATTGCTTGCCTTGATTTCTCCGAGATGCAGCTCGCGATGGATTGGTGTCGCCAATGTCGGTCGATGCCGTTCTTCAGTTGGATGATAGCCTGAAAGCGAGCATCCTTGGATACGCGGGTATCTAGAAATACAGACTAATGGAGAGTAGATTGTTAGCACTAGTATGTCTTGTAGAGTCTGAAGCTACCTAAAGGTTAGGTATCCAAGGTAGAGTAACATGCCTGCAATATTGGATAATATTCAGAGTTTTGCTCCCAGGTGGTGAGCTGTTGAGTAGCCGACTGGCGAGCGTTGTTGTCGTAGGACGATGCATTCTCCAGAGCGCGGCGCAGCTCAGCGAAGCTGAGAGGCGTGGCGGCGCCTGGAACTTCGATAGCGAAGCTCATCTTCACGATGTCATACTTTGTAAGGGTTATGAAATGTGTAGAAAGATAATGGCGTATACATTAATGATTTTATGCCAACAACAAGTAATCGGTACGAAGAGAAGATAAATGGTACTTGTTATTGGATTGAGACTTGTTGAAAGTATGAAGTATGGTGCCTGTGCTGAAGTGGTGTTGCTGTTGGTTTGGAGATTGGAAGTGGGATGGATTCAATGCTTGGTGGGGGAGTTTGCAAGACCAGGATTATCCAGAGAACAGCTTCAGGTCCCCACTAAAAAAAGTAAGGTTAAAGTACTGTATGTACATGTACCTAGGTACCTCTAGGCAGTACATTAGCGCCCAGATGGGGTTTTCAAAAACTGTATATATACGGCTATTTTTTGGTGAGCTGTATATATACCGTTTACCTGAATAAGCGGCTCAATTTGCAAAACGTACCAGATAATCAATAGTTTAAGCTTTTGAACGGCTTAAATTCTTAAACGTTTAGAATCTATTAAACGTTCAATTTGATAAGCTGTTTTAGACAGGTTCAAATGCAGTTTAAATGCAGGATGCGGTTCAAGTGCAGTTCAAATACAAGACGCAATTCAATACAAGACGCAATTCAATACAGGATGCGATACAGGACGCAATTCAATACAGGATGCGATTCAACACAGGATAGACGATTCAAATGTAGGATGCGATTTAAGATGCGATTCAAATGTAGGAGGTGCAAAAAAAGGGCAGGAACCCCGTCTGTTATATAGCTACGCAGCCAGTGCATACTAATAATTTGCGTAATCTCGTAGTGTAATTGTATGCATGCTTCCGCTTAATTAACCAAGGTCCTGAATTCGAAAATATGTAAGTAAAAAAGTGACATGTCAGTAAGAGAGTAATATGCAACTAAACAGTAATATACAAGTAAGGTAGTTATATTTAAATATATATATAAATAAATAAATAAAAAATACATTGTGCACGTACCTACATATAAATAGGTACGTACATTCATTATTTTCATTATGTAAAAGTTATATTTAAACGGTTTAAATTTTTATAAACGTTTAAAAAAAATTGAACCGTTTATTCACTCTAAACGTTTACCAAACCAACTCGGCAATTGTTCCGTTACGTAGCTCTAAACCGTTTAAACTTTAAGCCGTACATGTACGGTTATAATTGGGTTTTTGAACACCCCATTTGCGCCGCTAAGTACCGCCGTGGACAACTGGAGTTTAGAGTCTGGACTACGTACTTCGTATTCCATGTTTGGATGAACGACGGAAACTCGGCCGAACATTAGAACACATCAAGATGTTTCCATGAATGATGGATCAGCTGAAAAACGCACAAGGGTGCCAGGACTGAGGAGGCGGTAATTAGGTGGGTTTAGTAGGTATCTCAAGACTCAAATACTTGGGTACTGTTACATTGTCTACAGGTTCCTGGTGTTTAAACGACAAGCAACTTCGGAAAAAGAACAGCAAGATAATATTTTTTGATCCTTTGTATATACTAAGTCATAGAATATAGACATGTAGGTATCACGTACCATGGTATAGAATGTTTGGAAAATGTAGGTATCGATATAGGTATAGGTATATGTAGGTACTGGAAAATTTCATAAAGCTTGCATCACTTGGTTGCCCTTGTCCCCATGCTTTCCCCTGATTCCTGCAGGACATGTTTATTTATACCCCCATTCAAACTTCACTCCACCATTGCGCTCAAACCATAGCCTGGGTGGATCACCCCAAGCTCCTCTCTTATCGTAATCCTTTGCTCTACCTGATTCTCTTGCCCGAGCATCGACAAGTTCCCAACCCCCGCTGCCATGGAGCGAAAACAAGACGCTTTCCGCCCGTGTGTGTATTCCCAGCATGAGAGTCGGGCAGTCGTGTTATCCTTGGTATATGTCCGTGAGATTAGCAGGCCAACTATCATTCATAGACCAGCCTCCGACTTGGAATACAGGTTGGTAGGGCTCGAGCCCGAAAGCAGTCGTCAGAGCCGGCGTCTCGTCAAGTAGTGAGCTAGAAACTGGAACCCACGCCTCGGTTTGTGGGATGACAGGGCGCCAGCTGGGACTTATTTGCGGTGTCAGGTATTCTTTCGCAACGACTTTGATGTCCTCTGCGATCTTCCGGGAAAGTGGCCACGTCTCCCCGTGCGCCGTGAGGATTTGCACAAGCCTGTTGATTCGTTCCCGAAAGACTGGAGAATCTAGCCCGAGGAACACGCAAGCATCTAGGTAGGCTATAATCACTCGCAGCATGCCCGTCGCGAATACTGCGCGTAAACTTCTCGTAGGAAAAGGGTGCCGGAATAAGTCGCAGTAACTATTGGCAGCCTGGATCTCAATCGGGTGAGAGTTCCAGCCAAACCCCTTGACCATCTGTCCTTTCCGCTCGGGGCCCTTCGCCGGCCCCAGAGGAAAATACTCGCGAACATTGAGGCCGCTCCTGGGGGCGGATTGTCTGATTCGAAGCCGGTTACTGGCATATAAATTAGCGAATAGTCTACCGCAATTCCCGGTACTAACTACACTTACACGTGTGCCATAGCGACGCCGTGGTAGAGTATCACGTCGACCACGCCGTCTGGATCGACCAAGTTCATCTTCCATTTTGGGACGCGTCGCAGCCAGTCACATATTCGAGAGTCGGCCCGTTCGAACATTTCCGACTTCTTATCTTCCGTGGCCTCGTGGTATGGTAAGATCAGATCAGTCTGAATCTTGCAAATTTCAATGAGGTATGCCATCGAAGAGAAGTCGGATTGCCCTAGCTCGACCCGTGTTTCGTAGTGAGATTGAGAAATAGGCTGGGGTATGATCTGGAGAACGGAGAACTGTCAGAACCCAAGCCTAAGATGAGACCACCTCCGAAGGCTACGCCGTGCGCGGCATCAAGAGTCTAGCCACTGGCAAAGCTCAGCGACAGCGGCTGGGAACAACTCACCCCTGACTCATATTCCCATTCTTCACAGGGCAAATCTACATCAGAGTCTACGTCTGCGACGGAGATCGGGGTCCCCACTTCGCATAGGGTTCGCGCGGAATCCTGGAATGTCAAGCACCACCATGTTCTTCGGTAGCTTTCGGCGAGCACGGAGTTGACTGTCCCGTCCGCGAACGTCTTCCGGTTCATGCCGATCTCGACGGCCATGGTAACTGCCCTGTTGGCCCAGCTGGCGTGATGGTCGAATTTCATCTCTCCGAAGGCGCCGATGCTTAGGATGAGAAGTCCCTGCACCGACTGTACCGTGAAAGGTAATGTCCCACATGCTATAGAATAGGCGGTTTCTCTCAAGTCGTCCGAGGGAGCTTGGTTCTGGTATAGCGAACCGCAGAAATTGAGGACGGAAAGTAGAAAGTGATAGGAGTCGGGGTCTGCCTCGACGTGATGAACGAAAAATCTTTTAGGTGGAAGGCAAGGGTAGCTCGGGTGAAAATAACTGTAGAATAGATCAAGGAATAACTCTTTTTCGCTCTTAGGTGAGACGGATGTATGTGGCTCCGAATTCACGGTCCAACCACCAGGCAGATCGTGGAGTGACTGGACTGACGGGGCGGCGGGAGAGAAATTGGATGTTGAGAAGAAGGTCCCGGTCGAACTTGTAGGCGGTTTGTCCGATATCAGACTTCGCTTTTTGGGATCGCGAATGCCGCGTCTCGACTTTGCATAAAAACAGGGTTTGTCCTCTAGTTGGCAGCGATTGCAGGCTGGCAGCGTGGCGTCACATTTGACATGCTTGCTACGACACTGAACGCACGCCAATGAAACGCGTATATTCGCCTTGGACCGGTTGGCAGCCTTTGGCTCTGAGCCGTCCGGCGAGGAGGCCGTGGACGCCTGCCGGCTCAGGCTGCCTGCCGTCTCCTCCCTGTCCCGACTCATCACCATGAGGCCGTTGATTACTTCTTAAGCGGGATTTGCTGACTTAGAATGGAGATCGCAGGTGGATAGTTTGTCGCCGTAGGCACCAAGTGTACCGAACATCTGTCCGTGCCCGTCAAGAGTGTTAGAAATGCACCATAAGCACGATCGACGAGACTGTAGGGCCAGTTGATGAGCGAGTGCTCATTATATGAACTGGGAGGAAGCTTCACATTTAGTTCTGACAACGGTCTATCAACGGCAGGGTTGAGAGGGCGCTTTGTAAATTGGTCCTAATGCCACCACGCGGCTATGTACAAATGTATCACTGACCCGACGACTAGGCCTATGGGCTGGATGGGCTCCCCCCTTGGGCTCCCGTCAGCCATGGATGGAGGCATGCACTACCACGCCTACCATATGTACTACAGCGAAATTATCCTTGACCCCGTCAGCCTTGTAGTGGGGCAAGCAGCACGGGATGGATGCCAGATGGAGGAGGGAAGAGACCAATGTTGATTGCCCGATAATTATTCCAATGTGGTGGTGTTGTGCTAGGCTCTAGCAACTCCGTACAGGGGCGCATTAGCTTGGGACCTTGGGTTCATCAAATGCGATCGTGGCTCGACTCCGTCCAGTCACCTTGCGCGTAAGCCATCTGATGCATAGTAACGGGGGCGGTCTGTATGCAACAAGACAAGCATAGCCATGATCCATCTGTTTAGCGATGGTCTCGTAACATCTCCTATATCTAAGAGTTATAATCTTGGTTGTAGTCTATCCTTGGTTGCATGTACATAGAGCGTATCTTGTAGCATCTGGCTCGTAAGACTATCCCGAGGACAGAATAGATGAATCGTCCCTTGATGGTCGAGAGACCGGGAATTGCAGTGATGGTTCGGTAAGATCCATTTTTGATTAAGAGAACGATTGGTTGGGGATGAAGTATTTCAAAATCCCTCAGTGAAAGCATCATTACATTGAAGAGCTACCTACATCTGCAGTAGAGTTGGCCTTTGACCAATGATGGAAGCGATGCTACACGCAGATACACGCAGATAATCTTGAGCTTCGCGTTCGGCTTCGGTTGGTGACTGATATCTGGTGGGCGGCGAGCAAAGAGTCTGCCTCTCTGTAAGGCATCTCTCAAGTAAGCGGTCTCAGACATTGATTATCGGGCCATTACAAGTTACACCGCATTGGTTTGATTCCTTCATTAATTCATGTCCTTACGAAAAGCTGAAGAGTTAAAGGTCGAGTTGATTGTTACCATAGGATGTCCGACGGGGCTTTGCTGCCTACCTAAAGCTCAATGTTCTACCGAAGCGCGGCACAGACAAGCGCCACACCCACGGAAAGTATTCCGGTTTTATTTAATTAGATAGTATTCATCAAACAGATGTAAAGACTGGATATGATGATATTACTGATATTACCTGATATTACTATCACATTACCGATCTTGTTTTTCACTTTTCCCCTGCTTAAATAAGTCAAGAAGGATGAAAGTGCATGGGCTGCATGGGTATTATAGATGTATCAAGACGCAGTGTCGGTACTCGGTACTACCGAGGCACCATGCACGCCAAGAGAAATCATACCCAATTGGTCTTGCTCTACCTCGGCGTACCCCGAGACTTTAGACTAAAATTCCCATCTCACAACGTCACCCTACCGTTTTCCCCAGATCATCCAGAATCCAGATCCTACAGCTTCCGCCTTTCTAAGCCTCATTAAACGTTACAGCACCACCACCGCAAACAACAACAACAATAACGCTTGAACAGACACCGACGCCAAAAGGCCAAGATACGCGGGGTCGAGCTAAGGCATGATTGAATGACGGCATCACACGACAAGAAGGCTTGCAACGTTCTAGCATGTGGCTGCTTAGATGAGCTCCACCAACTTCGCCCAAGCCCAACAGCGTTTGGCCGCGCGCCGACAGGCTCGCGAACGAGAAGCACACGCTCGGCTTGTCGCTAGTCGTCAAGCCTCGAGAGCATGGACCGAGGCAACGCGGCTGCCATATCCTCTGAATAGACTCGGTATCGCGTCGCTCTCGGCATGGGAGGTGATCTCCTCGCGCGAAGGCACGCGACCCGCCTTTCGAGTCGGCCAGGTCGACGCCGAGTTGCTGGATGAAGATCTTGTTGGCCAGCTACGCGATCAGGTCGGCGAAGCACTCAAATATTTTGGAGCGTCCCTTAAAGACGATTGGTCTGCTGAGATTCTACTTGCACTCCGCATGATACTTTTCAAGCTTACGATGTGGGATCACGATGCGACGTACGGGGCAGCTCTACAGAACCTCAAATATACCGACGCGAGGCGGGACGGTCCGCTGTTGACGTCGCCAAGCAGGTGGCAAAAAGGGCTTTACGGCCTCATAACCGTAGGGGGCAAATATGGTTGGACCAAATGGGAAAATTGGTTATTGGACCAAGACAACGGATACGACCAGCCATCGCCCACGATGCAGCGCTTATCAAAACTCACATCACGAATCACCGCCGTCCATTCTGTAGCAGCATTTGCATCTTTTCTTGCCTTTTTGTTACACGGCAGGTATCGCACCATCCTAGATAGGGTGCTAAGGATGCGTCTTGCTCCGCCCACCAGCCAAGTCACCCGAGAAGTCTCCTTCGAGTATCTCAACCGACAATTGGTATGGCACGCGTTCACCGAGTTTTTACTCTTCGTGTTGCCCTTGGTCGGTATCAACAGATGGCGCAGATGGATCAGCCGAACATGGAGGAAAACGAAGGAGATTATCAATGTTAGCACAGACGGCGAAGACAACAATAAGCAAGGCGATTACGCATTCTTACCTGAACGTACCTGTGCCATCTGCTATCAAGATCAAAACTCGGCGATCTCGGAGACGGATGTTCTGGCCGCTGCTGCCGCCTCGAGCGGAGTGGTTGGATCGGCACAGACAGATATTACGAACCCATATGAGACGCCATGCAGATGCATATATTGCTTTGTGTGTCTCGCGACGCGATTGGAGCGAGAAGAAGGCGAAGGATGGACATGTCTACGGTGTGGCGAACTGGTAAAGGAGTGCAAACCATGGAGTGGAGATGTTTTGGAAGAACAGCCCAAATCGTTGTTGTCAACTACGAAGCGTGTTGGGTTTCTCGACGATACGAATCCTACCTCAACTTCCCTGCAAGACAACAATGAAACCTATCAATATGAAAAGACCACTCAAGACGCGGAGGCTGATGCGGCAACGGTAGATTCCTCCGAAGATACGGATTCCGAAGTGTATGAGGAGGAGGAAGCCGGGGTAGAAGATGATTTCGATGATTGATTATTCGATGTATCATAATCCAGAGTTTCGGCAGTAGCATGAAATCGCCTGGGCCACTGATGTTGATCTTACCCATCAACTACCCGGTAATAACACAATACAAGCATTACGATCAACTTTTTCGCTTCGAAAGGGGGTGGTCCATCGTTGCAGAACAGTGATGATCTACGAGCAGGTCGGCGATGAATGATTCGACGGCGACCTTCTGTTGCGTTTCAGCGGGCCTATGTACGCCAAGCTGAAGATGGAATTACACTCCTCTCATGCACTCAATCTCCAAGGGCCGGTCAAAGCAAGAGAGCGGACTCGTATCATCTTTGGTGCTCTCACCCTGACGGCCTCCAGCCACTTACATCGTTTATAGAATTACTAAGTTGGGTTGAGATAGCCTATTAGCCGACCCTGACGCCAGGGGTTTCGGCCAGAACTCTCGGTAAGGCTGTGGCATGACTCGGGGAAAGTAAAGAGGCGCAGTTCAGCTCATCGGGCCAAAGCCTGGTTTATAGTAACGTGGACCGTAGGATGACATCGTCAATGTCCGTTTTCTGGAGCTCCGCTATTACAGCCTTATGCTCCCGGCTACCGGAGCAGGCTTCGATATGAAGTTAGTTATTTTTGTCCTCTAAATCACTTGCCCCGGGCTGGCATGCCAGCTCAGATACTGTCGATGCTCCACGGGCATTTATCGCATCATTTAGTATGCTTACGTGAGTTCCCCTCTGCACCCAAGGTTCGAATCGAGTTGGATGCTGTCAAAGCTGGAAGAGACCCTGGCACAAGTCAACTAATAGTGCTGGACCAAATCATCGCCAAGTTCTACCTATCACCGACCTATATTGAGAAAATATCCTAAATTAGATCATAGACACGCACATAACTCTTACGTGCAGGCCTCAAGGGTGTTCTGGATGCAACATATGATGACGCCTTCGAGTTCACTTGAGCTTATGAGAATATCGACACTACCTAACAATATACGTTGAGCTCCCGATGAAAGCACCATACCTCACGATGTCCAACGATGTCCAGGTATCCTTTCGCGGACGACGTACGTTACTCCTAAGATTGCTAATCTAAGTACAGGTAACGTTGGGGGATCAGCTAGGCAAGGTACGCTGAGTCGCTGACAAGCAGGAATCAGAAACCGACCAAGCGACATGAACAAAAACACATTGCATTGCATTGCGCTGGATGCTTGCGCAAACCATCCTTCGAGAGGAAAATTTTTGCTGAGTTTTTCATATTCAAGCAGCGAGCTCCGATGTCTAGTTTGACCAGTCATCGTCTGTATGTCTCTCTAGACGCAGATCGGCAGATTCCCAGCATAAGGTATGCATGCACGCCTCCTCATCCTATCTCGAAAGTCCCTCGATCTTGAGCCTATGTTTACCGAATCCAGGTTAGTCAATATAATTGCCGTTTCGCTTCACCAAGAGTGCAACCTTAATTCGTCCACATCGCCGTCGATGTCAATGTTCCTCTTTCTATTGGCCTCCCTTTGGATCTCACTCGTGCTGTAACTGGTTGAATGCGAGGGACGCAAGCGAGCGATGTGGGCGATGCGGTTGATGAGGATCGCGACACTTGAGAAGGTTTTTCCAATTTCCAAAAGAACCTGTACCTTCGGTTATGATGCGGTGTGTAACACAGCATCCTACGCATGGGAAGGATTGACGGAGATATGTAGGTCCTTTGTTTTTTCCTGTCTGCCTTGGTAGGTAGGTACATAGCCACCACATCTCGAAACTACGACGACGTCCTTCATTAGGGTCCGTAAATGCTCGGCTGTGGAATGCGCGAGTAGGTACCTACCTGATGAACGGAACGGGATGTCGTAGAGGCAGATCAGAGCTGAATATCGGTTTTGTCCTCACCGCTTCGTGTTGCATTGCATCTGCCAACCGCTTGCCGTACGTGCATACAAATAGGTACTTGAGACACGTGGGTTATGTACGAGTCGGATCTCACCCTCGATGACTTCGCTATCGGGTGTTACAAGCCAGCCCTATGGCCCGACTCGCCACGGGCTGAAGAGACCCCAATACACGAAGTTGGGGAGCTTGTGATCATAAGGAAAGAAATTTCGGCATTTGTTAGTGACTTGGTGAATTGGCGAATCAGAGAAGTTGAAGGCAGCCTTGGCTGATCCTTCCCAGGCTGATGAGAGGTACCTATACATGGAGACGTTGTATAAATGACTTAGACTGAGGTTTTACGAGGTGATCGACGCGAAGAAGTAGGTATACGCCACATAGAAATTCAATATACCAGGTGAATGAGAAACTGGTTTCCTGATCATGGTTGAAGGAAATACTTGAGCCTTGAAGTTGCAGAGTTGGATCACGAGAAGACCGGCCACCTGGAAATCTCAAGGGTGACCCCACAGAAATTGGCTAGAGACCCAGTATTTTCTGTATGTACTGAGGTACCTATCATCGTCACGCGCTCCCTCCTTGCAGTAGCAGCGACACAGTCCACATGCACGGCACGCAACCTCACATGCTTTCTGTTTGTCACTGCTACTGCTACTGCTGCTGCTGCTACTGCTACCGCCTCTCCTCCTACCTATCATCTCCTCTGTCTACTCACATCGTGCGCCTTACCCACGGTTACCTACCTAAGGCCACCATTGAAACCTCTCTTACCTGCCTTGCCAGCCGGCCTACACGTGCTGAGGGTAACATACTCCCGTACCGTAGGTCTATGTATGTACGTAGGTAAGTATAGGTAACCAACCACAACGGACCGATAATCCACGGCCTGCAGCGTACCGTGATCACGAGCTCGAAGAGACGACCACCTTAAGTTGCCTTACCTCACATAATCGGCATCCCCGCCCTTCATAAGAGCTGTTGGTGGTAGAAGAACCGCCGGTCTCACTGACGATTACTTGCACGACACCGCACTACACTACCACCTCGACGCCTATCTCACCCAACGTCGTCTCACTCACTTCGCCTTACCAGTTGCACCGCCGCAGCCGCAGCCACAGCCGTAGAAGCAATAGCAGAAGCAGGCGCCTTTCAGACAGGGCAAGACAGAACAAAACAAGACAGACCAAGAAAAGGCGAAAAAGCGACAAAGAAAATCGAACAAACCCGTCATGTGCGCCGCCTTTTCCCGCAGTCCCGAACACCTCTCCATCCACCGCGCATAGAGGTCACGGTAGAGGGGGAGCGACGCCACAAAGGGTGTGAAGAAAGCCGAGGTCGCTCGAGGAACGAGGCAGCACACAACCCGATCGCGAACGCGACCACCACCCCCTTGCCTTGCCCCAAGAGCAAAAGGGCGAACAGCGAAGAGCGATGCCCGACTTCTTCCCCTTCATCCCCGGCACCGAGAACGGCCGCGCGGCGCGCCAGCACGCGAGCGACGCCTCGCCGCTCCTGGGCCGTTTCCGCGCCGTGCCATCCGCAGGTGTCGCATCGTCAGAGGCACGGCGGCAGCTCGGTCTGCTGTCCGTGGGCGGGCGCGGGAGCGTGCATGTCGGGTACGGCGCGCTGCTGGTCGCGGCGGGGCTGGAGAGCGACGAGGATGACGACGAGGACGACGAGAGCTTTAGGAATAATGATAATAATAATAATACTGGTGTTATTAGTAATGGTAATAACGGTAGCAAAGGCGTGACGGGGATATGGAAGACCTGGCGCCGGTTCGTCCGGCTCTCGCGTCGGAGCGTCAGGGACTTGTGGGTTGCGCCGCGGCAGACGGCCGTCATGCGTGTGGTTGAGAACTGGTGGAGTCGCTGGGGCGTCTTGGTTTTCCTGCCTGCTGGTTTGGTGAGTTGCGATTTGCTTTATATCGGTTCGGTCTTGTGGCGCTTTAAGCGAGAGGTATCACACTGAAGGGGGCACAGGATATGAAGGAAAGCGATGACGAGTACTATCATCTGAGGCTAACGAAGATGCGTATTACGATCTATCTAGGCAGTAGCATGGTGCGCCATCCCGTTCCCGCAGTATCCGCTCTCACCTGACTCGCGTGCCCACCACTCGCCCAAGCCTTCGCCAGACTCTCCGTCCGAGAATCATAAGGTACCTGGGCACGGTGAGGCGCGTGTGCAGGTCAACTTCTGGTTCTTCCTGCTGGTGTACTACGGCTTCTACAACCTGACGGCTCTAATATGGATCACCAAAGTATTCAACCTCTACTCGCTCAACTGGTGGCCGTCGACCCTGGGCTTCCCGGTCACCGTCTCGCTCATTGCCATCCTCTCCCTAACAGCTCCGATCCCCATATACCTCGTCCCCGCGGCCCGCTTCCTGACCATCCACAACACGGCCTGGATCAGCTGGACCTTCGTCATCATGGCCATGCCCGTGGCTATTGCCTTCTGCATCCTGATGACGCACGAGCGCCACCTGGGCCTACGGAACTCTCTCAGCGAGACTCAGCGCATCTTCACGAGCTCGTGGTGGACGGGTAAGACGGACACGCTGTCCGTAACGCGGGACTACAACCGGCGCCGCGGCATATTGGGCCGGGGCTCCCACTCCTTCGTCCCGGACGCCGCGTTGCAGGTCACCGACCAGCCACGACAGGCCCTGCCGGCGTTTATGCAGCGACGCCGTTGGCTGCCCGCCAGCTTCGTGCGGTTCGTATGGTTCTGCCTCGCGCTCTTCGTCGGTCTGCTGGCTTACCTGGCGGGAGAGGCGTACGCCGAGATCTATCTACGGACGCTACCGCACAACAGTTTCGAAACCATCGTCTACGTCTACAGCTGGGTCGTGACGGTCCACTTGCTAGACGCGCTTACGGGTTGGATCCTCGGCGCTAGCGAGGGGGAACGCGTCGGGAGCTATCCCCTGAGCTGGATCTTTAAACTGTAAGACCTGGGGTTGGCTGGGAGTTCCCTGGCCAAATACACTTTACCCTTGGGGTTGTGGATGTCCACTGACTAGATCGAGCAGATACTTCATGCTGACCTACCAAACCTACGTCCGCGCCCTGTACGCGCGCCTGCGCTCGCCGACCCAGTTCATCTGGCTTCAGGGGCTCTCCTCGGGCTTCCTGATCGTCCTCACGCCTCTGACCATGACGCAAACCTACCACCGGCTGCTCTCGATGATAGGGCTGACGACGCAGTCGTACGCGTCATACCAGAAGATCTGCACCAGGAACGTGTTCATCCGGTTCCTGGCGGAGAACGTGAGCATGCTGACGTTCCTGGGGAGCATCTTGGTGCTGCACTTCGGGGCCAACCAGGACGTGTACCCATACTTCGCCTTCGACGACCCGGACGAGCTCTACGACTTCGAGCTCACCTTCCTCGCCGCGCTCATCACCTGGGCGTGCGAGCTGGCGGCGAGCTTCGTGCTCCGGGGCCTCATCCGCTACATCTTCAGCGTCAACGCGAATGTCGAGGGCAGGATGGACCTCGCCGTGTGGCCGGAGCTGCTGCCTACGAGCGTGGCCGTCATGCTGCACGTGCTGCAGAGCATGCTGTTCTCCATCATTCGGTTGCACTTTCGGTGACGGATGATTGCTGGGACGGGGACAGGGACGTGGACGAGGAGCAGGAGCAAGAGCAAGATGAGTGTCATCGCGTGGTGTAGAAAGCCTGGATTGGGTAGCTCCCAGAGACTTTGGCACCCTCGGTTAGGCGTAGCTGGCAAAGCTAGGTATGCTGCCGGCTAGTGGGATCGAACGTTATCTCTCGCAGACGTAGGCAAGCAGGTAACGTAGGTAGAGACGGATAACAGTGGTATGAAGGAGTGGAAAGCTGGTGGTGCGGTGCATTTCGGTCGGCTGGAGTATGATTTCTGGTTATCGTATCGTGGAGGCATCGGATTGCGTTCCGCCCCGTCAAGGCGTGTCCCTTGCTTGCCTTTCATCAATTGCTTTCTTGATTCAAATGCAGAGGTGCCCAAGATACCCTTTTTAGAATAAATACCTGACCTTTACCTACTACCTTGGAACGTAGATGAGATACTCCCTCACGACTGCTTAATCAAAATCCCGTTCTATTCTCTTTTTTAATGGGTAGTGGATAGTGGGTAATAGGTAATAGGCACTTAATATGCTGCGGCTTGCTTGAATGGGTTGAGAGGATGGATGGATGGTTCATGGATGGTGTGTAGGTAGGTATCTGGATTGTGACGTGGATCGATATTTTGTGACTACCACATACCTCCTTTTGCCTAGCAATCAAGTAGTCTGGTAGATAGGCAGGGGAAAATGCACGAGCATCCACAAAAGGAGGATGAGGAGAGGTATGTAGCTAGCTGGTACCTAGGTAGGTAGTCTTGCTAAAGGGTTCATCAAGGCCTTGCCTACCGACCTCGGTTTCCTCTGATTGCATCTGTTTCTTTATCTCTGCATCGGAGTGGAGTCACTTATTGGTGGAGAGAGTCGCGAATGCACGAAATACTGCATATCCGGTGTGCTAGTTCTGAAGACGCCGAAGGCACTACATCCCCGGCCGGACGAGCGCGCAGGGTTGCTTGGCGACGTTTTGGCCACATACATATAGTACCATATATCCTGATATATTGGGGGGAGCCGGCAAATACGAAGAGGTGTGTGCAGGTGTATGTGTGTGTGTGCGTGTGTGCGTGGGCATGTGTGCGCCCGTGTGTACGTGTATGTGATATCTGCTTCATGGCCACATCCGAGAATGCTTCCGGTCGCGTTAGGTCGCCTTAGCCTATCCGGGTCTCTCCCCAAGATCGGGTCGGCCTGTACGCACGGCAGAAGCCAGCAGCAGGTGGGAATGAGACGATAGTAGCGTTTGTCTGAATCGGCCGATTGCATCTGCTGTGCGCCCCTCCCGATGCGGCGGGTGGCGTCTGTCAATCACCAAGACCTACCAGTAACAGTGGTCGACCTTTCCGGCACAGTGTCTCGAACCCGGGAGACGAGACCGCTGCAGGTCAGGCAGAGGGCCAGAGGGCTCTTACCGAGTGGTGTGCAACCATCTGGACTCTGGGATCTGCTGGTTTTAAAATAAAAAATAAAAATAAAAAAAGCCTAGAACACCCCAGGGCTGATGAGTGGACGTGGAGTGTTGTTCAAAGTGATCGACATATTTGCAGATCCACCATGAGCGACGTCGCCAAATGACAAGGCTGTGGCTGTGGACGTTCAGTGTGCGCTTGGTATGGCAACCTTTTGAGACACTTGAAAGAAACGTTTCGCCATCATTCTATTTTTCTGATCCGGCCAAGGTCGGTTCATGGATCAACTAGAGAAATTTTGCTCGGCCGACCTGAGAGAGACTGGCGGTGAGCGGACGCAACGATTTACCTTTGGCTCAGCTCAGCTCCCCGGCATATCTAAAATGGAGACAGTAAGAAAAGCGCGGTCAAGATAGCATGAGCTCAACATGCGGGGAGCTGGGGGCTATCCTGGAGCACTTCAGGACAAAGGATTTCTCTCTCCCGCGCGCATAACTGTAGAGAACGGTGAAGCGAAATCAATGTATGTACGTCGCATACCCTCGCATACGAGTACCCACGCGGATACTGAAGGCCCAACTTGGAACTTCACAGAGTGGGCTGTAGTATCACAGAATGATACTGCGGCTTCGTTGTTCTTCAACAAGCCGGGATTCCAGGAAGGGTTAGGCCTCGGTACTGAGATGGGTTAAGATAGCTGTTAATGATTAGGAAAAGGAGCCATATGGCATGCGGCTTGGAAAAGGATTTGTCGATCAAGAGTATCCGGCTTACCTACTTCTTCCTCTTGTTAGCAGGATGGCTGGTGGGTAGGACAGTCAAATTATGTACCGACAACAAAGAAGGGTGTGGTCGCTGACAGAATTAGGAGAGCTGTCGTTATCAGAAAAATCCCTTGCTCAGGAACACGAGCCGATGCTTATTAGCTTATTAGTACTTGGCTAGCTAGACGACGGCCAATTCTAGGAGGGAGTTTGGCCGGCTTACGCAAAGGAGACGAGATAAACCTGGCAGCTCAATCTAGTGCAGGTATCGCAGTAGGACGTTTCGAAGTTGATTCGGCGAAACCGGCGGGTTAATATGTGCGAGGCTGTATCGACCCAAATCTTGATGCATTTTAAGAAAAAGACCGGGCCAGGATACTTACGAGTCACAAAATTCCCATACGTTGGGTGTCCAATCATCCGGATACCCTCCCCGGCTAGGACACCATAGGTCTACTATAGGGAGATGGTAGACGACAAGTTGACGGGAACGATCATAGGCGCCTAGATGTGAAATGCACCTCCATACTTAGGTAGGTACATATTTCACAGTAGAGGTTTAAGCATGTGAGTTAAACGGTGGTGTGGTTACAACACCAAACATCTGTTGGTCACAGCAGCCCCTGCTGAACATGCAAGAGATGTGGTTGCAGGAGCCGGAGTGCGTTGTGCCACCTCGATCGAAACGGGGACCAACGGATAGGTCTGATTCGACTAAACCAGCGATTGAGGCGCAACACCGTCTTTGAGCCCCATGTCCATTAGCGGGATATGAAAATGTCCCTGCTTGGTGTTGATTGATTGATGTAAAGAGCAGTACGGTCCTCGAAAGAGCATAGTCCAGCTATAGCACTTGTGCTGCCATGCAGTAGGACGGGATCCTTCCACATATGTATGTAGACAGGGTCCCGGGCCGTCGTAGATGCAGTTGACGGGCAAGCGTCAATAGCACACCATGTTAGTCAATGATCAATTCGATCACCTCATCCCATTGCTCCACACAGCGCTGAGGTGGCGATTGGGGATTACCTTAGGATTGGGGGCCGCTTCTTACTACTACATACATATGTACTGTAAGTAGAACTTCTGCGTCGAGGGACTTAGCCAAGACCTAAAGGCCGTATCAAGATGAGACTATGTATCTGGCAGGGTTGTGTAAAGCGTTGAAGACGGCTGAGACGAGTGACATTACTACATCTTGTGTACGGGACTATTGCAGATTTAGTTGTGGGAGGGAGATGCCGGGTGTGTAATGTGTAATGATACATAGTACGACGGGGAAGCATGCGGTGAGTCAGGAGGCATTATAGGCAAGCTTCAATGAGAGAGAAAAAAAAAAAGAGGCTCGTTGTCGAAATGTAGAAAGTCGTTTGAGGAAATGTGGGGTCAGACAAGACACGAAGAAAATTTAAAAAGGAGCAACCAAATCGCGATTGCCAGACTGCCAGACTGCCAGACTGCAAGACCAGCCAGACCAGCCAGCCCCTTGATCATTGATGAATCTCGAGGCGGAGCGGCAAGATGCTTAGCAACCTTACATATACATACATGTACATATGCATGTAGGTATAGTCTAATCCTTGACATTCATTCATGTTCGATGTTGGCTTTGCTCATTGGGTAGTATACCTTCCACCCTCGCTCGTCTATCCTGTTGTCTGACGAGTCTATGTACATGTATGCTGTAACCTGCAGTGGACGCAAATGCTGTTGGGTATTATGATAACATTGTTTTTCCCTTTACGAGGTCTACTGTAGGTGTCGTTTCTGATATATGATATGTGCTCAAATCTGTCTATCTCTTCTAGCAAGATAATGTACCATTCGGGACATCCATCCAGCAACCCAGAATCAGCTCCACGATCGCATGCGTTAAGATTCCTACGGTAAACCTATTCAACGACCGACCGAATAGTTTAGGAAGGTGACAAATCTTTTGCTAGGCACACATACATACATACATATACCGTTCGACCGATATTGATGGGATGGGTTTTCGTAACTAGTATCCCGTTCAGCCCGTAATACTTTTCCCCTGATCATCCCATTCCTTCGGATGAATACGCAGGGTTCCAATGCTTCTAGAAGGAATCTGTCGCGGCGGGATTGAGAATTCGCCGTCACTCTAAGAAGGAGGTACTTTTATATGCACATAGGTATGTACATACAGAAATACATGAGGTATCTGACATAGCTGACTTGTCAGTTGCCAACAATCATACTGCAGGTTTCCTTGATTTCCATCTTCCTTTTCAACCTTACCTACCTACCTGCCTGCTTGCCTACACTGCCTTGCACCGCATGCATATACATACATACATACCTACCTACCTACAAGCATACCTACATGTAGTTGCTCAAGCTTTTACAGACACCTCTTGGAGTAGGAATGGATAGGTATGTCATACCTGCACCCATACGGCTTATTGAGTCTTTACCGACTCTTCACTCCAGTCCATTGGCAGTCCAGTTCCAGTCCGGCACGGCTTAGATAATGTAGACGCAGGTGCTAAGACTCAAGAGAAGCACGGCGTTGGCCGGAACAAGCCATCAGCGCACAGGAGCGCAAATCCCTGATAACACCACCCAACCTCTAATGCTCTGTTCGGTATGGTGGTATCCAGGAGCCAGTGGGGTTTTGCGATGGTGAGCACCAAGAAAACTGCACGTACATATGTACATACTGAAAACCCCTGCACAACCCACCTTGTTAGGTACACCCACCTGAGAGGGGCAGACCTCGGGAGGGGTTCATAATTCGGCCTTGATATCACTTACCTTTACCTCCTGTGCCTGTACCTGTACAGTATGTATGTATGTATGTACCTGTTTGTGCTATGTGTACTAAGGTAATTAAATCTTCTGTTCTTAAGCAGATACTTTGAGCATTTTTATCCCTCTCCTTTTGCCATTCTGACATCTCATTCTCCGTTTTCCTAGTCTCTCATAGGCGTACGACCTTACCAACGCGTCTGTCTCTGTCTTGCCTATCTCGGTAAGTGGGCTGTCATTTAAGCTTGCCTTAGCTAGTGTAGACCTTGCACTAGGGCCCCAGCTTGCTGGTCGGTGGGTTTCCGTTCGTACCGTACTTTGGAGGTACGGGGTGTGAGACTTGCATGTCGGGCGATGGTAAGTAGATCTGAGTATTCAGGTACGGTGAAGAGTACCTGCACCCTTGTCACCTCAATTGATAGTAGAAAGTCTACCTACCCCTCCAAAGAGAGAAATATTAAATTTTCAATGAGCGGGAAGAGAAGGTAAAAAAAAAAATTAAAAAATATTCACCTCAAACTCCTCCTCCTCCATGCCACTCCACTTCCTCTAAGCAACCTCGTTGACTTAGCTTCCCGTGTGTTCCAATTGTGAGGGCTCTTCCTTATCCAGCGAACCCGTCTCACACCTCTCGCTCTCACTATCCTTTTTTTTCTTCTGGTCTGACTTGTTCTGTCTCGTCTTGTACTGTACTCTACGGTACACGTTACCTACAGTATACTTCCATACATCCCACAGACCTACATCTATCTAACGACTAGACGGTACTAGGGCTGCAGTCATTACATTATCAAAATAATATTATTATCTACCATCCAGGTTGGCGGCAAGCAGGCTACTTACATACACCTACCTCCTTCTATCCCATCCCGCCCCCTGCGTATTGCTCCGCGGTCACTTCAGAGGCGGCCTTGTCTCTCTTTCTGCCTGTCTGACTTGGCCTGCCTTGTTGTCTGCCTGTCCCATTCGTCCTCCTCTTTCCACTCCCATCCTGGCCCTTCCACCGTGCCACACCCCCAAAATTTTTCTGAGCAATATCTCCCTTTCCCATCAGGTACACATATTGCCAGTCCTGCCCTCTTCCGCCCTTCTTCTCTCCTTCTCTCCCTTCTTTTCCCCCTCAGCATGAGCGGTCTAGCCAACCCTGACGTCCCTGTTGATCCTTTGGCAACCAACCCAAATCAGCCAAGCATCACCTCCACCACTTCTACATCCGATGCCTCGCGACGAGAGCCCGCCTCCTCCTCCACCGGTACCACCAAACTCGCCGGTCAACCGGTAACTGCTTCGTTGCTTGAGCACGAGCGGCAGAAGCTCGAGACTGCTAAGAAACTGGTCATCGACGCGCTAAGATTCGTGCCTGACTTCCCCATCCCCGGCATCAAGTTTATCGACATCCTACCGATATTCCAGAACCCGGTTGCGTTCGAGTCTCTCTTGGAGGTTCTCGCCCTCCTGATCCGAGAACGATTCGGCAGCGAAATACCAGATGTCATAGTGGGTCTGGAGGCACGCGGTTTCCTCTTTGGGCCTTCACTTGCATTGAGGCTCAACCGCCCATTCGTCCCGGTTCGAAAGAAGGGCAAAATGCCAGGTGCATGCAGGACTGTCGAATTCAAAAAAGAGTATGGCAAAGACGAGTTCCAGGTGCAGGTAGATGCCATCCATCCCGGTCAATCATGCTTGATAGTGGATGATATCATTGCTACTGGTAAGTACAGCAAGAACTCTGATCTGCATCTCTTTGTCGCTTGTGTTTTCTACCAGCCTCTTGGGGCTCTCGGTACCAAGTTTTGGGATGCCTCGGTCTCTCTCCATCTTCTCTTTAGCCTGGCGTTTCCCGTCCTACTCTCGGGAACATGCACACTTGCTGCGTGGCGAGTGGCGACTATCGAGTAGGGGGTTGGTTTAACCCAACCTTCTTATCCATCGTATCGCCCTCAGCTTGGCACAGGTACGCGAGTTTGAGTGGCCGGTGGCTTTCAAGATCTCACGTGTCTTTGGAGCCTACCTACGAACGAGTTCGACCAGGTCGTATGACCGACTTGTGGCATGAAGTCGACTCAGGTTGTAACTACGCAAGTTACTCTCCCAATTACGCAAGCCAGAGAGTGCCCGGCCCGGGCGAAAACCTAGCGCCGAGTTGAAACTGGGGAATTTTGTCTTCTTGCATGGCCTTTCACGTTCAATTCGCCATTGTGGCATTCGGTCAACTAACTCAGTGACTCAGGAGGAACTGCTGCCGCTGCCGGCCAACTCGTGGAGCTTAGCGATGCCAAGGTCATGGGTTACCTCTTCATGATTGAGATCACCAATCTAAAGGGCAAGGCACTCTTGGGCGACAAGCCCATGATCACCCTCGTCGAGCACGACGAAGAGGAATAAGCTCCATTACATATTTTCCTACTCCAGTACTACCGGTTTTCGCATCGATGGATTTCATGTTCTGATACACGAAAGAGGCCAAAAACAATATCCACACCTTCCTGCTATCCTAAAGATAATGATAGATGCCTCTCGGACTTATTGGGTGGTTGGGAAGAATAGAAAGCGCTGTTCGGTTACAGTACTTCAGCGCAACCACAGTCACGAGTGGGGAGATCCCCCACTTCAAGAAAACCTGGTTGAGGTTGCATGGCTATGGCGTTGATGGGACACGAACAACCAGTGACATTGTTTTCTTGGTTTTTTTGGGGGTTTTTTTTTGAACGCTTGATTTGATCATAGAGAGTCATAATGCCGTAATCCGCCATAATACAACTCCTTTGCTTATTGCCCTCATTCATATCATATATCGTCTTGCGTGTTTCCCCATTCGCAAGTTCAGCCTGAACCCCCTTCGTTCAAATATTACCTGTCACAAACTGCTCATCATGAGACTGAGTCACGATACGAAAAGCAATCACTTATCCAGTTCTGGTACCCCAATTATGCCGCTTGTATCACTATGTGAAATTTTCTTTATCACCAAAGGTCTCGAAGCAGCAGCACTGCTAGCTATCCTTGTACTCACACTCAGACCACAGGTGTCTTCGCCGGACATGAATGGCTGCGATGAATCACATACGGTTGGAAACGCGAGGCGATGGATGTTCCGCTACTGCCATCGTTGTACATAAGGCTGCCCCTTTATCAGTCTGGTTTTGTTTTTCTTCACTGCCACCTTGCCACACAGCTTGGTCGGTATGCCGTGAGTGGCTTCTGTGCGAGGGTGCTGCATAAGTACATACCTAGGTAGGTAGGTATACTTCATCATATTAAAGTTATTTTTATATGGTAAGAGAGGTATGAAATGATCTATCATGTGAGGCATATAATTCCGTTGGCGCGGGTTCCTCCCTTCACACAGGACGCAGTCGATTAAGGAACATGTTAGGTACCGTCAGTAATTATTTACTCCTAGGGACTATATTTATAGGTAGAGCATGATATCGCAAGAGGGGGATAATGAGAAGGACGCGCCATCAGCACAGCGAGGAGTCGATCATTCCATGAAGCTGTCATGCTCTACCTAGTACCTAATGCCTTTGACCAATCGAAGCTCAACTTGCAGCCATGAGCGAGAGGTTCCACAGGCTTCAATGGTGCATGCCGGCACAGAACACAGCATCGGCGCGGCGAGGGCGCTCGGTATCGAATCGGGGATCGGGAATAGACTCCCTAGGTGCCGAGCTTCCGCGGCGAACCTCACCGCGCAGTTGGAAAGGCCAAGCCACCCTCAGAGAGTGTGATAGAACTCTCGAGGATTGTACTGTTGGTGATACGTTTAAGTCACAGGCGCTTAATAACTGATGTCTGTTTAGGTAGGCATATTCGATACTTCTCCCGCCTTACCTAGCTGTTGAGGCTCTGTGGCGGAGTAGTCAGATACAGAAGCTTCTAACCATCACACAAACAACGACCATGATTGGAGCGCGACCCGCGGCCTTCCCGTATTTACGCGTACTGTCGCAGTTGAGAAAGACAAAGATAATATCGGTGTTGGTGTGTGAAGTTCCCACAAGCTTATGCAAGTGCTATATACTCCGGATTGGCACGCCCTTGATTGGCTTGGGGGCTCTGCAAGGAACCTAGACTGTGAGGGCTACCCCTGCTTCCAGCCCAGGGCCCAGCTTCGCAGCCTTTATACCGTGCCACCCATCGTGATCGATTTCCCATCGGCCATGAAATATCGACATGCATATGTGTATGTAGAAGCTGGCAAACCTTGATACTCTGACGAAGAGATAAGTTGAGAGAAGATCATCAGTTGGGCCAGGGCTCGGTTTCGATAGCGGGCCGAATGAACTACAACAATAGCAGCTAGTCAAGTCTAGACCAAGACTACGGTCTCGGTAGTGGACCTCCGGCACAGCTGCCTAGGCCCGAGAGGGCTACGCCGTTGACGTACATGATCAAGCCTTGTTTTCTCTTCTTAAAGAAGTTTCAGATCTTCCTTCCCGTCGTTATAATCCTCCTACAGGCCTCCTGTCGCGCCACGTCAACGGTGACTAAAATATCTCTGGAAACTCTCTCGCGCGCGCCCAGCACTTTCAGTTCCGGAAAGCGCGGTACCAGCGCGACGACATCTCGCCAATTCAATCCAATCCGATCCCGATTCCGATCCCGATCCCGCAGCCATGAATGCCGTAGCCACGTCGTCGATCACGACCGCGGTGCCCATCGGCCCAATAGAGCAATGGTGCGTCGCGTCGCCGGAGTCGTTCGAAGGCAAGCCGTACGAGTGCGCGAACCATACGCAGGGGACGACGGAGACGGACTTCCAGACCTTCTGCTGCGACGGCGAGATCATCAACGTCGTGCGGGACTTCTGGCGCGCGCCCTTCTGGAACTCGGGCGACCGCTCGATGAAGCTGGCGGACATGGTGTGCTGCGGGCTGGGGGGCGCGCCGCAGCAGGGCGGCATCGGGCCCATCCCCACGGTGCACACCTCGTGCGCGGAGGGGTCGCCGACGCCGCTGGCCAGCCTGGCGGCCACTAACACGGCTAACGCGGCGCCGTTCCGCGTCACGTACACGAGCGCGAGCTACGGCGGGGACGGCACGGTGGGCGACTTCATCCCGACGCAGTCGCCGTCGTGCTTCTGGGCGTACACGGTCGGCGTTGCGATGTCTGAGGTCACGGTGCCGGCGGCGGACATCACGACGCTGTCGAGCTCCTCCGCTTTCTTTTATACGGTCCCGACCACGACACGCTCGCGCACAACGACTGCGGCTGGCTCGGAGAGCGGGAGCATTGGTAGATCGACTTCCGGCTCGGCTGCAGAGACTACGGTACCATCTGGCTCGGTGGCGCAGACTGGGAGCGGGACTTCGAGCGCGGCGAGTCCGACGCGTTCGAGTGTTGCTTCGAGATATACCGGGGTGAGGAAGGGGTATGTGTACGTCGGCGTAGGTCTGGTGGCTTTGAGCCTTCTTTGGAGTTGACCATGGTTCGACTCAGGGGAGGAAGAGAGACAGAAGGGATGGTGGCGATTGTAACACCACTGCATACGATATACCCAATAGACTGACCTGAGGTAATGATAATATAAATGTACTATGCAGACTCTTAAATGAGTACACCTTTCATTTCGTCCATCGACCATGCATTCCGGTGGTGTGTCATACTCAGAGGCTAGAGGCTACATGTAGATACAATGACAATCAGCTCATCTAGTCTGGCTGCCTCTGCTTGAGTCACAGGCACCTACTATGTATGTTGGTGGGACAAACGGCCCAGCTGTGTCATATCGAACAAAGCTTGGGGTATGTTCAGAGCAGGTTCCTAATATAAGTAAGTGCCCCAACCTTCCTGTCGACCTGGTGGCAGCACAATTTACCTCCTATCGGGCATGTACCTGGAATCTAGGATTACTGAAAGCAATTCGGATAACACGACATAGGTATCCGGGCACCTAGACTCGCCTATATATATATTGAAAGCATCAAGACACGTGAATTTCTTTTTCCTTTAACTTCATCATCCCTCAGAACGCTCGTCTACCCGAGAATCTATCTCGAGCTCCTATGATTCCAGAAGATGGCGACTACAGCTTCTGTGCTGGACGAATCGTCGGGAAATCCAAGGACTGCATGATCAACACAGCCGATCATGAGCAGATACCAGTCCCTGTAGCAAACAGTGGAAGACACCTCCATAGGTTTGGAGAAAGCCCCTTCCTCAACATCTACTTTCTGGAGCACCATGATGGTCGTAGATTTACCTATTCTTCGCCCCAGCAATGCCTAGAAAGTATAGTTTTCTTCAACAGATACGTCCTAACTCTGACATGATCAAGAGAGGAAATCGCCGGTACTTCTTTCCAGCAAGGAACCAAAAGCGCCTAAACCAATATAAGTCCGCCTTGAATATATAGGCTGGAAGACCGATCTTGACATCTCTCCTTGCACAGACGTGTTTGCGGTCAAGAACTAAATTTCCAAGTACTGCCACACGGCAGAGATGAGGTCGCTTGAATTCAAAAGCCACATGAGATGCATTGCCTCATCTCTTAAGCCGCAATCCTCTTCTTTCCCTTGTCTGCTCTTGGGGGAGAGGTACTGGTCTCACAGGGGAATACGTCACCACCTGCTAGGAGTGTCGATTGATTGATCGATCTCTTGGACATGAAGCGTGGACATGGTTTCGTTCAAGACTCTCACGATCCGGGAGCAGGTGATGCCCGGCGGAGGCTGAGACTTGACGGTGGAGACCTGTCGGATACGCTACTTGGAAGCCGCCGTGACGGCGGCAGGTGTTCAACTTAACATTCTCCTTCGCGTACCGATTAGGTTTATTACTATGACAAAGGGCCAGATCGTGGACGAGGACAAATTGATCATTCTAAATGATGCTGCTCCGGAGATAGAATAGCCGGCAACCATACCAAAGACACCACATTTAAGAAGATCGTCGACGAGCTCCGGAGACGCCGAAGAGACGACACACAGGATGCAGACTGGGCGAGAAGATTAGAGACTTCACTGCCATGAAGTCTTGGCGGCCCATCAAGCAGTTGGATACGGACATAATGGAAGGAACCGTTCCCCTCGCCTTAGGATGCCGCGGCTGACGCCACGACCAAGACTGGCCTAAAGAGAGCACTGCAAACAGTCATCGATGGTAACAAGGCAGTTACACGGGTTGAAGGAACAGTTACTCGTCAGGGCGAACCAACAAGGTAATGTACATGTTTCAGCTTCACACAAGGCGAAATAGGGATCAATAGACGATGTATAGTAGTCTACGCATCTTTGAAAGTTGCCAGTGGTGATTTGCAAACTGAATGGCAAGGCAGAATTCGTCAATTGGGACTGAGTGACCTGTGAGGCTTCTGGTTTACACTATCCCCTGACGATGCCTTCGAGAGATGATTCAGTCCGATGATCCTTCCGCTCTCACTTATATCCGCCTCCATCAAGTGTGAGCCTGGCGTTTGTGTGTCTGTAGACAACAACTTGTCGATTGGACAGAAGCTAAGGCATCGATGGCTGCCACACCTGATACTCTGTACGTCGTCTGCTTACATGCCTTGGGTAGGTCAGTGTTGAGTTCTACCATAGCATGTCGTCGCCTTCTCACGTGCTCTATTGCTGCCTTGCGCCGAAGCTTCCCCTTTACTTTCCGAGTTGAGGAAAACAGCGAAGTACGGAGGAGACAAGGACATTCCAATAGACTAGGTATGTTCAGGATATCCATGGTAGAATAATATATATTGAGTTAGGCATGCTCTCTAAGTGCTCTAGCTACCCGATCCTCCTTGCTAGATGGAGGACCAACCTCTCAAGCATGTGCCAGTGCCGTTCGGATGAACGCGACCTAACTCACCACTACACCAACTTTGCCAGAGAAGTCATCCTTTTACTCTCCTTTCCTTCTATTCCTCATTTCGACTTTTCCCACCAGGTCAGGTCAGACACTCTCTCAATATCCCCAACTGCACCACCTGCCCAAGCCCCGACTTAAGCAACAGCTCAGCATCAGCATCAGCATCGACAACCGACATCAAGAGGCCGCAAAGCAGGAGCCTACCTACCTCTACCTATCAAGGTAAGCCGATCGACATACCTACCGGCGAGGCGGACCCCAAGTCCGCACCACGCGCGATCCATCCCCAGTCCCAGTCCCAGTCCTAGTCCCAGTCCCGGGCGCCCGAGCAACACCATCAAGCCTCAAGCTAACAGGCTGCCTCGCGCCCGCGGCCGTCCGGCCATGGCTCACCGAGCACTCGCGCAGGTCAAGCTCCGAGCCATCGACGGAGAGGTGGATCGTGATAGACGCCGGGATAGGCTCCGAAGCAGGAGCAGGAGCAGACGCAGAAGCCCTCGGTCCAGAAGGAGTCGGGCTGGGGTTCATAGCGCAGGGGCAGTGGCAGTGGCGATCGCAGTTGCAGCTACCCTCGTCCTCGTCCTCGGTATCGATATCGATCAGCGTCTCGGAGCCCAACTCGTCGAACTCGGACTCGGATCCGAATTCCTCGGATTCCTCGCGACGGTTCCGGTTTCGGGTTCGGGTTCGCGATGGCTCACACCCTCGCCCTTGCTCCCGGTCGAGCGCGGCGTTCATCGGGCCCAGCGACCGCCGCGCGTATGCCGCGTCTACAAGGCGCGGCGCCGCAAACGGTCGGCCTACCGCCGCCGCGGACACGCTTCTGCGCGGGGGCATGGAAGCCAGACCGTTCAGACCGTTCAGCGCGTGCGCGCGAGCATGGGCATGGGCAAGGCTGTCCGAAACGCCGCTCCGAGGCGCCGTGAAGGGCCCGTTGGTCCTCATCCAGGTCCCGTCGGTTCCGTACCCGCCGACGTTGCCGAGCCACCCCGAGAGCCGGTTCGCGCGGCTGGGTCCGCTGTGGGCGGTAGCTGGCGGTTGGCGGGGAGGGAGGTGGCGCGCGGACGAGTGGTAGCCTGGGAATGGGCAGGGGAAGGGGGGCTGGCTGCCCGGCGCGACGGCGGGGTGGGGGTGCGTGCTGGGTCCTGGGATGGTGATGGGGCGGTGGGGGGCGCCTGTGTTGGGATGGGTTTGGTTGGGGAGTGGGCGGGAATAGATATCTCCAGGACGAAGAGGCGGTCCGGTTGGGCCTCGCGGAGGGACTCCGCCTGGGAAGTGACTGTAGCTGGCCGGACGACGAGGAGCGCCGGTGCTTGGCTGGCTCGTCGCAGATGAGACGGGCGTGTAGACCGGACTGGGCCCAGTTGGCGTGGTGCTCTGGGTCTCGCGGCTGGTGGACTGGTTTGCGGGACGGAACTCCGCTGCGTCCCCGCGCAGCTGTACTGGCCGCAGGTCAGACAGGCGGGCGGGCCCGGGTGGGCCGGTTGAGTAGGCGTTCCGGTCCATGAAGGCTGGGCCCATCGCGTAGAGGGACCTTGGACGAGCCTCGGCGTCGTGGCGGCCATGGTTGGTGGAGTGGCTGTGTCTGTCGCCTGCAAAGGGGTAGTAAGCCATGGTGTTAAGTACCGTGGCTAGTGTTGGTTCGTTGATTGATTTATGTGCAGTGCTATACAATTCTGATGCTTGTTCTTGATTTCTTGTCGGCCCAGCACCTAGTGTTGGTTGCTTGGTAGCAGAGTGTAAGAAAAGAAGGAGAAGGAGAAGCAAAAGGAAGGGAGGGGGAGACGGAGGTGTTAAGTATTATTTCCCTGGGGCGATTCAAAAGGAATCTTGTGTCATTGCCCACTCACTCTGACAGGACCAACTGGAGGTCTGATTCGTTTGGTCGATGATTTCCCCGTCAATGAGTGACTGGCGGGATGGCTGTGGTGTGCTGGGTGTGCAAACGTAAGAAGAGGGATGGAAGATGCGTTGGGAAAGGTGGAAAGCGAACTGGGATTGGATGATTTCGTCAATGAGAGCGGCTGTTTATTATATATGATTTATGCATTTACTGATTCTACCACGCATGTGCTGATGCCCTTCGTTGACGATAGTTGACGGTCCTCCTAACAACACATGTCTACACCTAATTTTGGCCTCATCCGGATCACCCCTTAAGCAAGACAATTACTTGATCCAAATTTCTTATCTCGAGACTTCAGAGCTAACGTACCTAGGTAGTCATTCCTGCGACTTAACATGTATGAGTGACGATTCTCAAGTTACATATTAATCAGTATAGGTGGGTGAAGTGATTCTTGCTGTTTGGATCGACCGTATGAGATCTAGGGATGTCAAAGATGACTATGCTCTAAGTTCTCAGTACCTCTCAGACGTCCATGAAGTAGGATGGAAGTTTGACATGGAGAGTGGCAAACCCAGGTGTAGAACGAGATCTAAGTCTACACGAAGTGACAGAGCCTGCAGTAAGTCCACCCAAGAGTTTGTTTCTGTCTCTTGGTATGCAACTCAGGAGTTTCAGTATCACAACTCTTCTGACATGGACACATTCAGTTCCAGAGGCTCAGCAAGGCTAAGCCGAAATGAGGTAAGGTGAGGAGGTCTATGAATGGTGTATTCCCGCTGCTTGTATGATTCTTCTACGCAGATGAGGATAGCGCTGGGCCGGTCATCAGTAATCGCTCCCACGCACCGAACTAACAACACCTCACTAAATGCCATTCAATAACTCTCTGAACACATCTTCAAGTGAATCGAACGTATTGTAAATCACAAGGACATAGAAAACGAGAGTATCATGGTGACTTTCTGAGAGAGTAGTGATGATTTTATCTGATATCTTGGGCCATGTGGCTGCTTTATAATCTCTCTGCGGCCTGAGTATCTAACTCCTACCACCTGACAAGTCTCATGAGATGGTGTCATAATTACCGGAAAACTACAGCCAATAATCACACCTCATGATGATCCTTAGTGGATGACTGGTGATTCAGGTCGATCAGGTACAAACTTGTTGAGGCGGTAGATACACCAGTCACGCGCAAACACACCAACCCTCCAAGCAACCGTCATAGGGGTAGAACTCAACGTCACATACACTAGGAAAGGTTGACGGTTTACAGCACGAAAGACAATTTCACGCAAAAGATAGGAACGCCGAATACATGAGTATCTATTAGCTATTAAGAGAATGCTTCAGTCAGCGTTGCGCACACCCTACGTGGCATAACACGTCGCACGACATCTGATCCGTTTCGAGGGCATTGCATACTTCGCGTCGAGCAGCTCCGCAACCTCCTTGTTCCACCTCCTTCCGACACCGCAAATGAAACTGTTGTGTACTGTTTCGATGGTATTTTCTGATCCGCATCAACCAAATGACAGGGGGTATACTGGGTATCAGTTGAGTATTAGGAAAAGATGTGAAGACAAAAGCAGTTCTCCGCGCAGATGGAAACAGGACATGCAAAAGCGTCAATATAAAGATCATGGATGCCATCTCCTCCGCGTCATTGACTCAGCCTACTCCACCGCGATTAACGGGGAGCACATGCTGCCAACGGCCGAAAACAAATGGGGGTATCAGTTCAGAACCAGTCTCGTAGGGTATCTTGAAATGCAGATCCGTTCCCGACCAAACCCAGCGTGGGGGATATTCTTTACGAAAACATTAATTGACCCATAGGCCAAAGCGGCGCGCACTCTATGCGGCAGCAGTGACAGGAGCAGGAGCAGCCACGACGGGCGTCTCCGCGGGGGTCTCCTCTGCAACAGGAGCAACTGTAGGCTCGGGGGCAGCCTCCGTAGCAGGCTCAGCAGCCTCGGCAGGCTTGTCTTCGGCCTTGGCCTCCTCGGCAGGCTTCTCAGTTGTCTTGGCCTTTCCCTTGACAGTCTGGCGGAGCTTGGAGAAGAAAGGAGGCGACTTGACCTTCTCCCCCTCCTCATCCGAAGTCGCAGACTTCTCCTTCTTTCCGAAGCCGAAAGGTAGGGAAGACTTGCGCTTCTCGCTCTTTACCTCCTTGGTCTCGCCGTTAGTGGCAGGAGTGACCTCGGTAGTCTCAGTGGGAACAGTGGCAGGGGAAGCGACCTCAGCCGACAGAGGCTCGGTAGTCTCGACAGCAGGGATCACAGGAGCAGTCTCAGCGACGGGGGCCTCAGTAGCGGTCTCCTTAGACGGAGTGACCGGAGCGGACTCGGGCTCAGCCTTCTTCTTGCCGAAGGACAGGTTGCCGAAGATGCTAACAGAAGTTAGCCACCTACTGCAATTATGATGCGTAATGGGAAAATGACATACCTAGCACGCTTGGTAGGAGTAGGCTTAGCGGGCTCCTCCTTCTTGACCTCCTCGACAGCAGCAGGGGGCTCAATGGCGAGCTCCTCGGTGGCAACAGGAGCAGCTTCAGCCTCGACAGGCTCTGGGGCCGGGGCCTCGGCAGTCTCAGCAGGCGTTTCCTCAACAGGCTTGTCCTCGGCAGGAGTCTCTTTCTTAGCCTCCTCTTTCTTGCCCAGGAGACTGCCGAAAATAGAGGCGCGCTTCCGGCTGGCGGATCGACGCTTGGGGTCCTTCTTCTCCTCTTCTTTCTTCTCCTCCTTAGCCTCTTCCTTCTTGTCCTCTTCCTTAGGTTCCTCCTTCGCCTCCTCGGGGGCTTCAGTCTCAGCGGCAGCAGCAGCCGGGGCCTCCTCCTTGGCAGGGGGAGCGGGCTTGAAGCTCTCGATAGTCGACTTGTACGTCTCAGTCTCAGCGATGGTAGTAGCAAGCTCCTTGGCCTCCGCAATCTTCAACTTCAATTGCTCGACCCAGTTGTCACGGTCGGCAGCAGTAGGGGCCTTGAAAGTGTGCTTGTGTCCCTTAGCGGTGAAGGTAAACTTGCTAGTACCCTCAGTTACGGGTTCAGAAGCCTCAGCCTGTGAAATATTAGCGACAGTCAGGTATGTACGTGGTGCTGGAATCCAGTCATACAAGTTGGATGGCGCCAGTGGGGGTGGTCTTATCGCTCTCCTTGCCGTAGAATAGGAGACCCTTGCCGGTCTCGGTAGCCCAAGCGGCAACATGTTGAGCGACATCGACAGCCTTCTCGTTCTTCAGGTAGGTGGTGAGCTTCTCCTTCGGGGTAGCTTCGGTACCGAACCAGAAATGCTGCTTGGAGTAGATGAGGTTCCTATGATTGGTTAGCTCCACCGAGTTCTTAGACAAGTGTATGCATAGCGTGTCTTACTTGGGGAAGTTGGCGGGAGCACCCTTGTGCTCAAGGGTGCCGGCCTCAATCGGCTTAACCTCCTCCTTCTTGGGCTCCTCAGTGGCGGCGGCCTCAGGAGCGGCTTCGGTAGTCTCAGCTGGGGCTTCGGTAGCAGCAGCAGGCTCAGCAGCGGTCTCGGTGGGCTTGTCTTCAACAGGCTTGGTCTCGGTGACGGGCTCAGCGATAACGGGGGTGGTCTCGGGGACCTCAACGGGCTTTTGTACGTCGGCCATTGCGATGATGTGTTTTGGTGTTGTTTTGAAGATGGAATAAACGAGAACTGGGTATCAATATGGGTATCACTGTAAGAAAAAAGGTGAATGAAACAATGGACAAGCTACTCGACTGGGGTATTGGAGTAGGATGTTATTAAATGACACTTCGTTGTCTCGTCAAGATGGGGTTGTCCTCGAGATGGAATTGGAAGTGGAAGAACAGAGAGTTTTTGTATTTAGAAGACGTGTAGGACAATAAAGGTGGGAGGGAGGAAAAATTGAATGGGAGGACAGCAGCTCCGGCCGGGTCTTATTTATTGTCTCGTGATTAAGAGGGAAGCGGTGGAAGTGACATGGGAAGGGAGCACAGTCTCGCCATGCCGACTCGGATGGTATCTAGGTAGCTCCCTGAAAGCCCTGTAAGTCCCCTCAAGTCCCCTCAAGTCCCCTAACAAGTCCCTGTAACGGAGGCTACAGGTGGTAGCAAAGTCAAGCTGTCGAGACAAGGAGTGCAGGGAGTACAAGGAGTCCTGGATGTACCTCTTACAGTATATGTTGCACCGTAACAGTCGAACAGGGATGTTTAGTGGATCATGGCGGGTCGCGGGTACGTTGAGCGAAAACAGGTGACCCACATCCAGTACATCTTCACATTTGATTCCAAGTCCCCTGTACCAAGGGAGCCAGCCCAAAGGCCAAAGGGAAAGGGGAAGAAGAGACAAAAGAGAGGTCGAGGTAATATCAACGGTGGACACTATTATTATTAGGTATCAGGTCAGGTACGTATCAGGCGTTATTCCCACTGGAGAAGACGCCATCTCGATGTTGCGTAACGGTATCTGGTATCTCACATCTGTCATCCATCAATCTAATTCAAAGAACGCCACATCAACATTATCTATCCGAACTAAAACATCCAATATCCTACCTCAATATCTTCATCCAATATCATTGTCATGCTGCTTCCTGCGCTAGGTAGAGGTATGAAGAACCGTGGGATATCATATAATCATCCATCATACGAAGTACATACTATGGATGTACATACAAGTACATAATTTTACTAACAAATTGATACAACACAGGGGTCCCTGAATACATACCGTACAGTGCACCTTCGCATGAAATAACCCGGTCCTCACATCCCTTGTTGCCGGGCCATCTTGCAAATCTTGCGGCTGTGGTCCGTGCCTACATCAATTTTTTTCTTACTCTTTCTGAAATGAAAGCCTGCTAGCTCGTTCGACGAAATTACAACGTCGTTTAAATATGCACCGGTGCCACAGTGGTCCTAGACCATTGACAGGGGCCCGTTGAAGGCGTTCGCTCTTCGTTCACTCGGCGCTCACCAAGAAAAATCTGGACGGGAAGCTTATCCTTTGAAAGGCAAGCTTCGAATTCCCGACCACCGTGCTCGACTCCCTTTGTCAGGGCAGACCCGGCAGGTCAAGTCGCTATTGACAATTGTCGCTTAGTTCTTCAAGACTTCGGAATACTATTCAAGATCGATCTTCCTTCGTTGATAAACGGACTACAGAACAGAAAAGAGCAGAATAGAACAGACGCGCCAAGTCGTGATTACTGGTTGACAGCTCTTCATCAGGTCATGACCGTTGCGCGCTTGGAGCTGTAGTATGTACATACAGCAGGTCAATCACTGCCAGCCTGATATGTACTATATGTAGCCTACCGTCTCGTATCTATGTACATACACAGTACAGTCTGAAGAGACACCGCTTGCCGAACCTGGCAGCAGACAAGTTCGGTTCGGTTCTGGAATCGGACAACACCGCTGATGATAGGACGGTCATGATGGCGCCGATACCACTCGAGACCACTCCAACGCAAATATCCAATACACCCATCCAATGAAGCAGATTATGCAAGATGCTCTCATTGCTGCGCAAGTGCTCACTTGATGCATAGTCCATGCAACTTGCGGTCATAGGGCCGGGGAACGAATGGCTCTGTTCTTGGGAGTCTTGGGAGGGATGGACAGATTGCGTCTATTATTGGATAATAATTCGGATGAATTGTGGAATTGTGGGATTGAGAGAGCAGATCTCCAGCATTCGTGTCAGGATCCGACTCAGGACTCAGGAGTTAGGTTGTACGTTATGTATGTACATACATGGCCAAGAAGTACCGACATTCGATGGCCCACGCAGCCTGGCACGCCTCAAATGCTCTTCCTGCAAGCCCCCTATGCTAATTGGCCGCTAAGGCACGTTTATCTCGACACAGCATTCCGCTCTAGCTGCAGTTGAACGAACGACCAAGACGCACGCTCTACCCATGTGACATTAGGTAGCCTGGTGCTAAAATGAGAGTGGGTGTCCCAAGTCTGTGAGCTACCTTATGTCGATCAATGGCGGCAAGACTCTTTTCAACCGAGATGATAGAATAGAAAGGGACCTCGCAGATATGATGAATGCCTAATGCGAAGTTGGAATATTTCACATGACAAGGTTCATGACTCCATGGCATTTAACGGGGAGGGCGTTCAAACCTCATATACAATATGATTGTGTTTACTCCGTACGAAATACGCATCTCTATGTGTCTGTTTCAAGCTCCCATCTATCTCTAACCGCCGATAATTTCCTCGATGGCTCATTTGCTGCTACTTTTCGAAACCACCTAACACGGGATCCTGAGAGTGGACCTCAATATGCCAATGCTAGGCGCTTATGATTTCAAGCTCTTGGCCTGTCATGCTGCCTCCCGACCTTTTGAAACGCATCATTCACTGGAGCAATCCAGACTATGCGATTATACATAAGACGACCATTTTCGTTGAATACGCCTATCGCATCAACTGTCTACTCCGTTTGTGTTCGGAATTCTCACCCGACGAGATCAGCGCGGGTTAGTCGAGCTTAAGTACATACAGGCTCCTTCTTCTTCGCCTCACACGACATTGGACAAAGATCTCGAGCCGAGCCGATCGATAGGTAACGCGACATATACGGGAACGAGGCATCATTGGGCATTACCAGCGATGCATCTTGCGCATTGGCATTGTTCAATCCTGTTGTCTTCGCATTCTGTCGCCTCGCCCTTTTATCGAATTTTCTCGAATAGCTGGACGCCAGCTAGTTTTTCCATTTTCCATTTGCAAATAATGCGCCCGAAGCTCCAACAGTCAATCGACGATACACTTGACAGCTCTCGAAGTAGTGAAACATCCCACCAAGTCGCGGACGCCAATTCTCTAGCCTCGTCTAGCTGTTGCCTTCCTAGGCTATTCGATCCGTAACGCTGGCACTAATCACTGATCTCGGAGCGAGAAGGGCTTGGTTTGTATGAGCATGTACCTACTAAGGCAGAGACCATTCGGGTTCGGTCACGCATACGCGTATTAGCCCCGCGTCCGGGTCCCGTGTTGACGTCCGCAGTTCAATTGCTACTTAAGCAAGCCAACGTATGTATCCGATCTGGAAGGAGACATTTGCGATGCAATCGTCCACCTCGAATTGATAGGTATTGCGAGCTGTGTCTCAAATATGACATGCCATCATCCTCAACGAGACAACCTGGGATCGAGTAGGTATGGATATCACTGATTCTCAACCTCTAGCAAACGCCAACCCGAAATCTCAATGAGACACCAAGACGGCCGGTGAATTATTCGCACCAACGAGCGGTTTAGGTGGATGACTGGCGTGAGATTGGCATGGCGCAACGGGTCGCGTGTCACGGCCTATGCGAGACATCAGTCGAGAAGCCGTACCCAAAGGTAGCTCGGATCCAGAAAAGACCCAGCAAACAGCGTTCTACAGTAGTTTGTAAGCGGCGCAGTCAAACACTTAGCTTTAGTTCGACACGATGTTTCGAACTTGACCACTCTTCGTACTGACTTGTATATAGTAAGTTGTAGGTCAGGAAGTGTGCAGAATGCCACCGCGATTCGGATTCAAAGTCAAAGCAAAAGTGAAAAGCATCCCTGGCGATTATTTATGACGTGCATGTTTAGTGTTGATGAGTTTCGAGACCTGGCTACTATTTCTCGAAACACACTCGCCTTTCCGGCTATGTGCATGACAGGATCGGCATCGTCAGATTTTGCCCCTCCAAATGTAAAGATGCCTGCGAGGCCGTCTACATATGTGACCGTATGTTACCAATGCCAGGGCGCGAGTCGCATTTGGTCTTGTACGTACCATGGATACTTCTCTCATCTGTACATTCATGGCAACACCACATCAACTTTCTCGCGACTGCGTTTACCGCGGTCCTCTTCGCCTATCTTTCTGCAGTGTAGCCGTCCAGGTCTTCAATCCCCGATCAAGGGAAGTCCTAAAAATAAGCGCATGACTTCTCTGGTGTCGTCTGTGGGTCTATTATGTCTGAGATGTATGCCTTCTCACGCCGTTATGGTCGTTCGTTGGCCAGCGGCTAAGATCCAAGCTTGATTGCTTTAACTTGGATCACTGGTCAGAATCCTTTTCCGCCGTCCATGCTACCGTAGCGTCTTCTTCTTCTTCCGATCTGCCTACCACCTATCCGTACCAGTCCTTAGGGGTTGGTGCTGTGCCTTTCATTTACGCACATTTACGCACATCTACATTACATACTATGTACGCGTAGGTCAGCCTACCGAGGACCGATTGGCGCTTGTCTGGACGTTGTCACCCGTGATCGCATCGGCCACCTAATAGATGTGTATGTAACCCCTTATAACCCCCTATACTATACTTTTACACGAAGACTACCTTCCTGGTATGAGGGCTCCCGCAAACCGATTCCCCAGACTGACTTACATACCTACCCTCTACGTACTTCGTACTAGGTATAGCAGGATTTCACCATGCACAGGGATCACAGTCGTCTTACACACGGTAGTTCAGACGTCAGGCTAACAGCCCGCACATAGATAAGGCGTTGGATCTTATGACGCCTGAAGAGGTTGCACACTTGTCCACAAGCTCACCTGCCTGCCTGCCTGCCTACATACCTACCTACCTGAACTGTAGGTCCTGGAGGGCCGGCGCCAGCCTAGATCCCCCGCGCCCTGTTAGACGAGCTGGAAAGCCTATCCCCTTCCCTAGCGCGGGCGCAACGTCGAAAACGTGGAGCGCTCCCTTCGCTCGTGATGCCCGCCGAAGATGATGTTCGAGTGGGGTGATTGATGATCGCCAGCCAGACGACTTTCGCAATTTTAGCTAAAAAGACGGTAGCCTAAACAGCAGGCCGCAGCGTGAGCTGACTGTGCATTTAACTAGAGTTATCCTTATCGTACTGATACGTGAGTTGGCGATTGGCAAAAAGGCGAGACAAATTTTATGATAATCCTCAACAGTGACAGCTCTCTCTCATACTGCAGGGTTTGCCGAGTTCCCTTCGTCAAAAGCATACGTAATGGGCTATGCTCCCACCTCATTCGAGACTATTCTCGGCAGAAGCTATTTCTTCCCTTGATACATACCTTTTTGCATACAAAATTTTCATCCATGCGTGGGATAGAAGAGCGGTGTTCGCGATGCGAGTTGTCCGTCTCAACGGTTAAACCGGCAGGGATGATGTAGCTCATCCTCTTGGCGAATAATCTCGAGATGAGCAATCGGTAGGTAGGATAAGCTCTCCCTCCTGCCCACGTTTACATATCGACAGCTCGTACGGATTACGATTCGTTCCTATCACGAGCGTGTGTCTCAGCGATAACTTTAAATGTCCTCTCTGTCTTAGATTCCTAAGCCTCCTGGTGAGCACGCATGTATAAGAAAGGCGTAGAGCTTCATGCGGCCTGGGGTAGGACAATCTCCGTGTGGTAGCGCCAGTCAGGACAGTGTTGCATCCTATCAGGCCAGATTCGGATGTGATGGCTCCCTCCCGAGCACTGGCTGCGAAGCTCGTGATCCTTGCTGTACGTTATTCCCTTTTAGAAAAGAGAAGGAAAAAGAAAGAAATATCCCTGTCCAGCAAAATCTCGTTAGCCGCGCATGTCGAAATCTCCGATTTTCCCTTCAAACTCATCTATCTTATCATCCATCAGCAACAAAACGGAACATGACATCGTCAAGTCGATGGATCATTTCCTCCCATCCGCGCCCTCTCGAAATCCATAAGAGGCATCTGGAAAAGCCCGCTTTCTGGGGGGAAATCCTCGGCTGTGGAGGTAGCGTTCCATTGCCTCCATCCCCCCTTTCGCACGCCTCTCTTTTGCGACTTCGTAAGAGGCGGTGACCACTGACATCCACGTCGTTATCAGAGCTCGCTGCCCGCCAGTTACATAGTAGGTAGGAACGGCCAGTTATTCATTCTCCGATACGGGACTAGCACCTACATACGTCTAGCATCACCTCATCCGGCACCATACAACAACGCATGGTACTGTAGACTCTGGTGCATGCACTGTAGCCTATCCTTCCCTCAATCCTTTTCTGATGGCCTGCAGCAGGGTGTGAAGGTTCATGCATCCCCACTTTCTGGCTCGCAGCTCTCTGTGTGTGTGTGTTTCTGCGTGTGTGCATATGGAGTTGGACAAGCTGCCCGGCAGCAGACTAGAAATGGCGTCGCAGCAGCACAGCATACGTAAGACGGGTAGCTTGTCCGGCTGTCTGGCTTGCGCATACATACAGCAGATGTATGTGCTAAATATATCAGCTAGACGTATGTATTTCCGTCCACCTGCGTATCTGCCTTTCGGTCGCGCGTGATGAGCACACGACAAGTCGATCGCATAGCACATTCTTATTACAGCATGCATGTATGTATATCTGTACGTAGGCAGTTAGTACTACATACAATTCCTGGCTGCATCCCCCCAACTTCTCCCCTTAGCGATCATATGTAAGTATGTAGTACATACATATGCAGGCGCCAGTATGGCATGTGCCGTCGATTGCAGATACCCTACTATGTACCCTTATCGAAGCTTAGCAATGTACATATGCCAACCATTGCTCGCATCCGGTGTCTCATTCCTCTTTTGATCCTCCGCTCGCTCTATTCTATCTCAAGGTGTACCTACCAGACTACCCAGGTCCTTTCCCAAATGGCGGTATAGGCATACGCCGATCGTATGACGAGTTCGGTAACACATCCCGGGTATCGCTTGCTTGCATGAATACCACACGGGTGCTCGAAAGCGCCCGGATCGCTGCTCACGGCCTTCTGGCGCTAGCCCGGAGGTAGGTATGTGTACGTACGCTCTTCAATAGCGGAGAGCGGCTGTGAGAGGGTAGTCTCGGCCCGCGTGCTTCTCCTGACTCAGCATGTCGTCGGCGGCGGTCCGCGACTCTGCTTTTACTCCGGAGTAGACAGCGTTACCGTGGGTACCACTGCCGTACATCTGGATTTTTCGGAGGTGGATGGGTCCCGCTCTTTTCTCTTGTGACCCGTAGGCCTCCTCTTCTCGTGATCCCTTGACCTGATTCATCGTTGTATTCATCTGAGACGGCGTCACGAGTGGGTAGGACAACCTCGATGTTCTCGACTCTTCGAACGATTCGGCTCTTCCCTCTGTAAACAGTTTGGGTCGCGGGACTCATGTCGTGGTGGCGTTTTGCAACTGTTGCTAAAGGAAGTTGCTGGGCCAGTGTCTCTAGATAGCTGTCGGCTCGTAGCTACTGCGACGATGGTGGGAGCCTGCTTAGGCCCGGTAGTTCATCGCACGGAATCATGTCATGATGCTTAGTGGCGTAACGAGCGAAGGCCATGTCAACGAGGAGTCGGCGGTCTGGCGGTTCTTTCCCAGTAAAATCATGTTAGCGTACTGTATCGAAGACAGGCTTGAGATGATGATGATTCCTGACTAGGAAAGCTAGAGGGAAGGAAACAAGAAGACCTACTTTGGATGACAGGCCTCGCCAAGGTTAGAGCTCGTGCTCTTTCATCAGGACAGATCAGTGGGTTCTTCTGGCGTTGAGAAGGCTTGAGTCTGGTAATAGGCTTCACGCAGGACTCTTGGTAAGGGGTTGTGTAATTATAAACAACCAATACCGCTTCCTTTCCCTTTTGACCAATCTGGTTTCTGGAGTAGTCTATCTATAACTTAGCGAGTACTGGTATCCTCTGGTCAGCCCTCGACTCCGGGAGGCGATCATATCGACACTTCTGCGGGATATTGGATCATCGAGGCAGTGTGATCGGCCATGGTTTCTAGGTAGCCAAGTTGGATGGCACTAAGACTTCTTCGCGGTAGCAACAGCTCTTTGTGACGGCTGTCTCGTGGTATACGCTGGATCTCCTAATTCTATTCATGAGAATTGTGAGCATCCCCTCGTTCGAGGGGGCTTATTAGCGGATCAAGGAGCTGTAGGACGCGAGTAAATTGCCTTTACTCACAATCTGCTGACCAGCAAACTGGAATGTCGAATATCTGGAGCTGCTTGGGATTCCAATAGGAGTGTAGGAACTTATAGCACTAGATTAGGATCAAGCAAGGACGGTCGGGTATGGTCTCAGGAGATACTCTCAGGTTGCCTTTGTGCAATCAACCCGAGTCTACACGGAGGTTCTCTCCGCCACTGCGTTAATGAAGTGGCAGATGACCTGGCGCCACTGATGGTACGCCTCTCCGAATGATTATGATCAAGTACCATTTTATTCCGTTCGGATATCGTAGCTAAGAAACCCTCAACGCATTGGGGTTATTGGCTGACAGTGAGCGAGGTCTAGGGGGGTGACAAGGGAGAGAAGAGGTGTATGATCTACAACAGTAGGTCAAATATGTTTGTATTGGTTGATAAGAAGAAAAAGCGGTAGATGGGGGATTGTCTACAAAACCCTTGCTCTAGAAACAAAGGTCGTTGGCCTCGTACCCATAGAACATATCAGTAATGTAGATAGCAGTTACCAAAGGCCTACACCTTACACGATTCACTCATCAATAACAGCCATGGTACCGAACAATCACCTGACTTTATATCTCGGATCACTTGATCTGCATGAAGTGAATACCAGATCGATAGTCACCCCCTTCATCGTATCAAGTATATGTGTGTATGATAATTGTCTACAACATGAAAGTATTGACAGAGTGCGGTGAAGGTATAAGGCTGTGGCCTCGACGAGCTGTAGCGTGCCGCTCGTCACCATCTAGTTTGGTAGGTTCATACGTCCCCTTCCTTACACCCCTCTGCCCCGTCCTTCTACTTCTTCAACCCAAACCACAATCATGCCGAGAATTACTTGTCCACTGTTTATCTCCCAGATTAGTAAGACGTGCTAATCTCAACACTTGACCGGGACCCATCGATGATTGACCCTTCTTGGTTTCCAACTTTACTCTCCTTCTCTTTCACATCTATCTCTTCCCCTCTGATCACGACAAATTCTTCATCCTACAACCTCACTTCCCAATATTTTCTTTCCTCTCTCAACCACAACATTCTCTCAACTTATTGAATTCTTTTCCAAAACCATTCCACAAAGATCTCCAGCAGTTCGTGAATCTTACAGGTACGTCTACATCTGCTGCTGAGACCGGGTTACCGTCCTGGCCTACGTTTACTTCCACACATGTCTTGCGTCTTGCCTTCCCCGAGCACAACTTCTCTACAGGAATGAAGCGGAGACAAGACACAAAAACCTACCTCACCTGATATACTTATCTCCCGGGTACCTGCCCACACACGTCCCCACCCGCTTACTTACACGTCTCGACCTCTGCACCCCTACACTTCTACACTTCTAGATTTCTACACTTCTACACTTCTACACTTCTACACCTCTACACCTCTACATCTCTACACCTCTACATCTCTACATCTCTACGTCTCTACATCTCTACATCTCTACACGTTCACACACCTACACACACATACACAAACCAGCCCGTTAAGTACAGAATCTACCACCCTTTGTGCCACCTCCTTCAACTAGAGATCGGTCTGGGTGATTTTACTTGGGCCAGCTTGTACTTATCTACAAGTTGCTTACCTCGTCGAGCAGCAAATTTTCCTACTTCTCCTCACATCCCCATCCTCCAAAAAACCCTATCTGCGAGGCATAGCTCTCAGCTAGGCACACCCCACCTGTCTCTCCTAACATATCTATCCAACCCCAAACTCTTCTTCTATAACTACTCATCTACGAATCGTATCATCTTTGATACTTCAGTTCTGATCATCACCTTCGATCCGACACAGATTCGGATTACAACACTGATTCTACGATCCGTAGTAACTTACAGGTAAGCGCTTTCGACTTCATGTTTTATTATACCTACCTATATATTCCTCTATATATTCTCAACCCACGTTGACATCTTCCTAACCACTTCTACCCACCGGACTTCTCCCCGTCCGTTCTAAGACCTCTCACTCTCTCATCCCCTTTCCATCACCAACCTTTAAACTTGTTCTCGTCCTGTTTACACGTTTCCTACTAAATCCTACCATTTCTATGTATCGTCTCATCTCGTCCTCCTCTTACCTCTAACATATCCTCCGAACATTGATATAGCTTCACCGAGCTATCCTTTCTACGATATTCCTAATCCCTATTCACATATCATCTGAAAATACTGTCATTTCTGTATTGTTTTCTTGTATTATTCAACTGAATAGTACCATCTAACATAACTTGCTCTAGGTATTCACAGACCGACTTCATCAGAATCCAAGATGGATTACGCTACTCCCCCATTCATCAACCTCATCACCGAGGGCCACAAGTCGCGAAATGTGACAGGCTACTTTATGGAGCCTGAGAATGATGTCCATGACGACGAGGGCGGTGGTCTGACCCAGAAGGACTACGATTGTGACAGGAGAATTCCGACGCATTTCAGCTCATTCGGATCCCTCTCGCATGTCTATCAGAAGGAAACCAGGGGATTCCCACAGGATTATGTTTTCTTCCGACGCGACCACGGCAGTATCGACTATGGACTAGGACGCAACAATGAAGATGCATTCGAGTGCGCCAAGTTCAATGTCCTCCGTCACCCTCGCGAGAATAAGAGTAACAGCACCAACTACCACAAAGACCGCCCAAAGTCGGCTACTGAGTTCGAAAAATCGATGCTTGCACTAGCCAACTACCCCAATATTCCGAACGGGGTCATGTCTGTAAGGAAACCAGGTGAATACGTTCGTCGTCTTAGTTAACTAACTATTTGACAGGGACCATTCCTCCCGAAATTTGGCCCGCGTTTTGAGGACACGATGGTCGACGAGTTGAACCAGAACGGCCATTTCAAAAAGGCCCAGATTCAGCAGCCCTACCTCCTTGAGAAAGTTCTCGCCACTCCCGAATTGTGCTTCATGATCATGGTCGAGCTGGCTGGCAGGGTCGAGGATCTATCGAACTTCAGTCGCAGTTGCCAGACTGCGATGTATGCGATCGCCCGTAGCTCGGTAGGTCTCGCGAGGACACTGAAGTGCTAGAAACAAAAGCTGATATTGGAGCAGACTCGAGTTGATTTTACCCATGGCAACTTCCAGAATCTCAACTTCACCGATACTCAGATTGAGGAGGCGAATGCTGAAGTTGCCGATGATGACTGTCGTGGGAAGTTCTTGAAGCCGGGCCCTGCGGCCTTTCTTATCGTTTCGAATGTTCGGAGCCGCTACAAAGGAGCGGAAGAGGGCGAGGATAAACCAAACAAATATGGTTACCCTGCTCGTCCTTCATGGTCTTACCGGCAGCCCAACGCGCAACGTCAGGTAGCAAATAGCGTGAGGCTTCGTAAGTCAGGCTTCAGTAGATATCCTTGAAGACCGAGCTAACAAGTGTTTAGTACTGTCTATCAACGCCCGCGGACTGAGTATGAGAGTGCTACATTTGCATTCTGTCCCAAACCTGGACGTCTCCGTCATCGAGCTGTTTCTTGGAGGCCTGCCGAACCTTCAGGTTCTCGGCATCTACAACTGCGAGCTCATGCACTTTGGAGAGACGGTCCCATTGCTGAGGATGATCATCGACCGCAACTTCAACCGAAGAAAGAGCTTCGTCAGGTGTGACTTTCATCCGAAATACTACCCCGGACCGCAGCGACGCGCCGATGGTCGCAGGGGAGAGTACGGGGTTATTCCAGGCGACCAAGGCTTGGTTGAGACCCGCAGAGCAATCGCGGCAGTTCTCAGAACTGCAATTCCCATGGCGCTTGAGAATGGAATTGACTGGTTCACGCCCGGAACCGGTATGAGAAAGTTCCTCGACAGGATTCCCTTCGCCCTCGGCACGATCAGATATATCCTCGAGGCTCTCTACAACATCCACACCTGGTCCAATGGCATGCTCCATCCAGGAGGCGACCTAGCAATCCCCCCGCAGCGCCATAGGCTGACTGGTCTCATGGAGCTGGCTCTGTATAATGATCTCGTCCTTGCCGTCCATGGAAGGGCGATGGATCGAGTCACGTTAGAGAGGATGACGACTGTTCGAGGAAATCTCGCTCTTATTCGCTGTGCGTTCTGTTACACGGGCTTGCCCACATACTTTTACGCAAGTGAGTCACCGTTCCGGACTGCTGCACAGATCGAGTGCACTGGTTGTCGGCTTCGTAAACTTCTCGACCGTCATGTCGAGAACTATTATCCGGAGAAGAAGCGTCTGGTGAGGATTCTCTTTGGAGATCCACGTCATTATTCAATCGACTACTTCATGTGTGGCACGAGGCCAGCCACGGATGAAGAGCTCCATGACCGGGACTTCCCCTTCTTCCAGCTATCCGTGATGACTCGCTTCGAGATTTGGGCGATGAATAGAGACAGACAATACTCTGTCATTCTTGACAACCGACCGGGCCCAGACTATCCTGAGGAAGCTAGGAAGATATATGTCAGGCCAGATTGCGTCCGACGAGCAATGATCTACGCGGAAGAACGAATCGATCGAGGTCTCCTAGTCGCCAGAGACAGCATCGTTCGAGCCAAGAGGACGGTCCGCTTTCTCGACAGCAACTTCTTCGACGGCCCACTCCGATCCGCCTTCGCAATCCGCGAAAACCGTGATAGGGCAGACGCCTTGATGCGGAACGTCGGCCGAGAGCTCGCTCGGGTCGGCTTCGGTCAGGTAAGCGGCCCGCTCGGCAAATGTGCCGCTGCGAACTGGGACACCGAAATTGAGCGATATATATTAGATGTGCAAGACCAAGCTGATACAATGGTGAACATTGGCTCAAACAATATAGTCTGGGCCAATGCCCCTACCGGCTTCTTCTAACGGCATCTCTTCTACTCTCCGACACCTATACTCCCCATCCATTCGACCTCTATCCTCCATACTCTCTATCCTCCATACTCTCTATCCTCCATACTCTCTATCCTCCATACTCTCTATCCTCCATACTCTCTATCCTCCATACTCTCTATCTTCCATACTCTCTATCCTCCATACTCTCTATCCTTCATACTCTTTATCCATCCCGACCTCATACTGTAGGTACATCACCATGACGATCCCGACTCGATCTCTTATACCCAACAACCAGGTTCTTGCACTATAAAGACCTGGTAATTTCTCGGCATCATACAATCTCGTTACACACGGACACGACCATGGCACGACTTCATACTCTTTCACCCTGGCAGTATGAACGCAGAAGTGCAACCACTTTCCAACCGAATGAGCAACATTAGCAGCAATCACATCTTGCTTCAAGAACGAGTGCACAGAACACTGGACCCAGAATCCTTGTAGGGAGATGGCCCTACATTCTGTGGTTAGATACTCTGCAATAAAAAATCGCTAACTTTTTTGGCTGTAATTACTACAACCGGTAGAGATGCCGTTGCCTGTGACAAGAAGTGACATGATTCCCGTAACTCTGCCTTAAGTGAATATGCCTACCCCTAACATTCCATATTTTTTCAGACGTTATGCCAGATTTCCTTGAAAGCTCTCTACAACCTGGCTAAAGATGTGGAACTGGGACCTACCATAATAGGAAATCTGCTACCGGATAATCTCTCGCTCATTGGTCCTTTCCCCCCTTTTCTTTTTCCCGCTCCATGGAGCTGGTGACCGGCCGTAGCCCATAACAATCATCGCCAGCCTTCGATCTTACTCTTTTATCATTTCTTGAATGGAAATGCCTAGCGATAATAGAATGGCTGTGATGTGCGTTGGAGCACTACCTAACAGCTTTACGCGATTGTATGGAGTTTACGAAGAAGTGTGCGGCGCAGCCCGTTGTATTACTCCTAAGAAGGATTCTTACTTGCCCAGGTACGGATCATCCCTTACATATTCGGTAAGGAGGCAATACGCGGGATTACCGAAGCAGCAAACTCCTGCCTTTTACGTACCTGACCTTATCACAACAAGTTGGGATATGGATAATATATACGATATGTAACGTACGGATTAGGATCAAGGATTACGGCGTCGATCGACTGATGTATAAAGATGCGCCAATCCATACCCAACCAACCCTCAGTCTGCGAAACTACACAGCTCTGTCGACAGCTTTTACATCAATCAACCGTCGCAACCAATCTCAAGTTCCATTCCGCGCAACGATGGTAGCCACAAAGCTCAGCACCCTACTCCTAGCCGCGACCCTGTGGTCCACAAGCGCAAGAGCTCTCCCAAGTCCCAAACCAGCCCCGATCCCGATCCCGATCCCGGTCCCGGAAGATGCCGACCTATTACCCAACCTCACCATCCCGGCCGAACTAAGCCTAAACGAGTTATACGGCGCCCCGGCCAACGACTTCACCTGCAAAAGCGCCCGGAACCCGGTCGTCCTGCTGCACGGGCTTTCCGCCGACCGCGACGTCGACCTCAACATGCTGCAATGGGCGCTCAACCGGCGCGGCTACTGCACCTTCTCGCAGACATACGGGGCGTGGGGGCTAGTGCCATGGGTCGGGGGTCTGCGCCCCATGGCCGAGTCCGCTGCAGACATCGCCGCCTTCGTGCGGGAAGTGCAGGCCAAGACCGGGGCCGCGAAGGTCGACCTCGTGGGGCACTCCGAGGGCGGCGTGCAGGCGCTCTACGTGCCGATGACGCAGGCCGGGGTCTCCGGCATCGTGGAGCGCGTCGTGGCGCTGGGGCCCGCCGTGCACGGAGCCGAGTACCTCGGGTTCACGGACCTGTGGTACATCGGGGGCGAGGTGACGCGTTCCATCGGGAAGCTGGTGCAGGACCTGCTCGGGTGCCCCGCGTGCGACGACATGATGACGGGCGGCGCGGTATACACCGACTTCAAGAACGCCGGCAGGATTGTGCAGCCGGGGAATAAAGCGACAATCATTATGTCCAGCCACGACGTGCTGGTGGCGCCCGACGTGAGCAGGATCGACGAGCCGGGCGTAAACAACGTCGTTATCCAAGACACCTGTCCCGACGACGTTGTCGGGCATGCGGGCCTGATGTGGGATAAGAGTGTCTGGCGGTTGATTGTGAATGCGCTAGAAGAGAACGACGACGCTGTTTTCCCATGCGAAATTGGATTGCCGGTATAATGGGCAGTATCTACCTATCTAGTACCTATTCGTAAGAACTGAATTTCATACAAGCATCACGACATGACGAAGTAGGTTGATCATCGAATTTCGAGAGCACCAACTAAGCAGTCCATTTCGCAACTGAGTGAGGATGAAACTACGATAGAAGCGGGGCTTGTGTTGAGCAACGATCTCGTCAAATACGTCGTCAGCGATGAATCCAGATGGTTCGTCTGGGCGCGTTTGAGAATCGACGTTTGCTTCGTCCGACTCGGACGGGGTGTCGATCTTGGATCCGGTGCAAGTTCGGTCGTCGAATTGAATATTGTCGTAATCCGACAAAGAGGGCAGGGGTTCCTGACTGTCGAAATATTCTGATAACGCTGGTGACGACGGCACAACGTCAACCTGTGGTAACATTTGATAGCACTTCATGACCTGGGATGAAATCAAGCATAAGCCAACAACGCCAGTAACTCCCCAGCCAGCCGTACCAAAGCCAGCATGGAGCCATGGACACCACCAAAACCACCACAGCCCGAAGAGCAAGACTAGAAGATGGTCCGAACCATTCCGAAAACAAACATCAAGGTGAAATCTGGCATCTTGTGCCTTGATTTTCAGTTATTCCATCTCCGGAGCAGCATCATTCGGAATTGTCAGAGATATAGTGGTGACTAGGGTCCAGGTCCCTGGAAACTGGCCGTCTCCACCACTGATTGGCTATATAGACCTTGCCACCGCTGCAGCCTACCTGCATTTTCTTCCTTCTAGACTACACGAATATCACTCCGTTCTACTCGTTCATCAGGAGTGATTGATTTGTCCTCGTCCACCATCTGGCCCTTCGTCATGGTGATAAACCTCGTTGGTATGCGAAGGATTATGTAAAGTTGAACACCTGCCGCCGTCGCGGCGGCTTCCAAGTGGCGTATTTGACAAGGCTCCATCGTCAAGTCCCAGCCTCCGCCAGGCATTACCTGCTCTCGGATCGTGATAGTCTTGAACGCAATTATGTCCTTGCGCTTCATTTCCAGAAGATCGATCAGCCAATCGACACGGCTGTCGTCGGACGTTTTCCGCCAGAGCTTGGCGAAGTTATCCGTGTGCGCCTTTGCGTCGCTCAGCGACCAGAAAAAGCCTTGATCGCCGTCGAATCGGATGGACAGCTCATCAAGCCGCGGCGGTAGAAGACTCCAGACTTTTTGAAACCGCGTGCAGCTTGCGGCGCTTGGGTTGGAGCCAAAAAGAAGACAGGCGCCGAGCTCCAGACAGCGTATGTTCTCAAAGCCAGATAAGTCGACTCTGGTCTCGTCATGCTCTTCGTACGAAAGATTGTTGGCGTTAAGTCGTAGGCTCGTGAGTCTCGCAGCTATGGGAGCCAACAAGTCCCCGTAGGAAGAGGGACGCACAGGTCCCTGCAGCTGGTAGGCCTGAACAACTCTAATTTGTTGACGGGTAGTCGATCCATGAATGACGATGGCCTCACCAGGAACAGTATCGAGTTCCAGACACTTCAAGTTCAGGGCTCTTGGAAGAATTGATTCCAAAGCTGCGATAGAGACGGGGAACGAGCCTAAGAACTGTAGTTGACGGAGCTTGCTGATTACGGCTGTAGGTACAGTACCGGTATGCGTCCCGAATCCGGTAACACGTGCACGGATTGTAAGCTTCTCAAGTGAAGGTAGCTCACACAACTTGACTACCCGGTCGACTGGCAGTGAGTCCCTGTTGTGGTTCGGTCTGATAACCTCGATAACCGTTAACTCTCTGAGACGGGAGAAGCTGCCCCCAGTATGGTCGTATAGAGACGTTAGCTGTGCCCACTCACAACCGATGTGCAATTTTAATCGTATCAAAGACGTCGATTTCGCCAGGTGACCGAGGAGTTCATTGTAAGAGCCAGGCTCTGCCGGATTTGTCTGAACAAGACTAACGATCTGAATGCGATTTGCGATGGAAGGATCCGCGCGACAGGATTTGTTCAACTTTACCGTCAGCCCCAAAGCCACCAATGGAGGAGTGGATGGTACAATCTCGATGTGTTTGTACAGAACACTGACGGCGACCTTTGAAAGAACATGGCAGGTTAGTGCCACGGCATGGAGACTCGAATACCTTTCCCCGGTCTTGGTTGTCTTGGTTCTAAGTGGAGTGTTATTCGGGTTATCGAAGTGGGAGAATATTATCTCCAAGATTTCGACGGGTAGGTTAATTAGAGACATAATAACTATGTCGTATCAGTATTGGTCGGGTCTGATTCACACGGCGAAAAAAGGTTGAGGTGGTTGTAGATGAAAGTTAGGAAGACAAAAGTTAGAGGCGTGGGCGTTGTTGTGTATGGTGGGCAGTGTTTCAAAGACGAATCCTACTCTGCTGTACCCGTGGACGTGACTGACTTGTCAACAATCGATAAGGAGCTTGGGGGCTGGAATTATCATGCAGGTACATGTAGGGTTAGGCAGGACGAGGCAACACATATCCATTTATATGTTGACGCATCATGCTGGGTCACCTCGTACATATGGAGTACATGTATTTTATCTAGGTACTGTACCGAGGTACCTGCATAGTGCACACTCCTCCCCTTTACAAGCCACTCCGAAATACCACTTACATGTATTTTGGGTGCCTTAGATACGCAGATTCTATCTATGCAGCTATTTCCGCCCAAGCCAAGAAATCTATCGTTGGCTAATCTGACTTACACTTCAATAGAAGAAACCCAGACCGGCAAAGTGGACCCTGTCTTTGCTGACTGAAGGCCCGGCCCCACGTAAGCAGTAGCAGGGGTAGCCACCAGAAGCACGTCGCATGCAAAGTATAGGTACGACGACAACCAATGCCATAGTAGAGAAAGTTCGACTGGCAAGGGAAAAGAAACGTAAGAATCCAAAATTCAAGAATTTGAATCAGATTATGGGAGACCTGTACTCTGTGCTCAACCCCAACTAGTAGGTGGCCAGAACAAGTCTTGATTCCATACACAATGGGTATCATCTCTATATTTCCATTACCCAGCCGGACTCGGTGGAGGACATCAGGCATCCTTGGCGGCATGCCGTATCGATACCACATTCTTCAGGTTCCCGAAGCTGAGGACGTCGCTGATCCGAGTCGCTCCAGAGAACAGCATGACTAGCCTGTCTACACCACAACCCCAGCCTCCCGTAGGCGGCAACCCATGCTCTAAAGCACGAACGTAGCTCTCGTCAACTTCAGAAGGTCCCTCCTCATCTGCCGCTGGGTTGTCTTCTCGCGACTCTAGCTGGAGTTCGAATTTACGCCGCTGCTCGAAAGGGTCATTCTCTTCCTCGTACATGTTTGCGATCTCACGACCCTCAATGAATAGCTCGGCACGGGCAGACACGAGCTGACCAGTCTTTGGACAAGTGAAGGACTTAGACAAAGGTGACATGCAAGCAGGGTGATGAATGATGAACAATGGCTGCTCGTGAGACGATGGCTCCAGAAACTTGCTAGCAAGCTCGTCTAGGAATCTGGCTAGCGTCAAATCTGATCCTTGGGTGATGTTCGCTCGACCATCAAGGAGTTCTATGAGTTTGGGAAGTGCATCTGGTTCTGAAAGATCTGGAAATCGAATGCCAAGAATCTCTTCCAATGCCGGGATGAATTCAATCTGCTCCCATCTGTTCTCGGGCAGTTGGATCTTGGGCTTCTCAAGGGATCCAAGCTTGGTGCAAATAAGATGATCGGCATGCTGGAAAAGGCGAGTGATTAGGTCCTCGGTAATTAAAATCAAGTCCCTTAAGTTGAAATAAGCGGAATAAAATTCGCACATGGTAAACTCTGGATTATGTGTAGTGTCAATGCCTTCATTGCGGAAAGATGAACCAATCTCGAAGACTTTATCATTGCCACCGACAACTAGCCGCTTGAGCCATAGTTCGGGGGCGATTCGCAACGCGAGCTCTTTCTGCGGGAACTCGGTGGCTGAGGTTAGGAATGGGCGAGCGATAGCTCCGCCAGCGTAGTCCGCTAAGATGGGCGTCTGAACTTCGAGAAAGTCTTTCTCGTGGAAAAAATCTCGCATACATTTAATAATGTGCGAACGAAGTCGGAAGGTGTCGGCAGTTCGACGGTTGACCAGCAGGTCAACATGCCTATTTAGGATCATAGTCTCCTGGTTGACTAACCCTTCCGGAAGTGGTGCCAGGCTGGGACTGAGAAGGACAGGAAGCTCTGTTGCTTTGACTGTTAATTCGCCCGCATCTGTTCGCGTTGCCGTCCCTCTGACCGAGACGATGTCACCGCGGAGGAATGGATGGAGAGCTTCTCTGAACCGTCGAGGTTCGGGTCTTGGTTCTGAAAGTTGACTCAGACTAACCATGGCCTGAATTTCCTGATATCCACCCGTGATTGTGAGAAAGACCAACTTGGACCCAGACCGCCTAATTGACAAGATCCGGCCCTCTAGAGTAACCTCTTCCGAGGCGGGTGTAGTAGACTCATCTCGGTACCTTTCCCTGAAGCTGGGTATGCTTATTCGATTAGGTTGAGAGTTGAGTCGCGGGTAGTGAAGGGCATTGGAGTCTTTCAGCTTTTGTATCCGGTTGTCAACTGTAGTCTGACGACTGGATGAGGCTATTGTTTGACTCTGGGGAGCGCCAGACCTTTCATTGGCAGACTTCTTGGATGCAGAAATATGTATATTCCTGCAGCATGGTGCATTTCGCAAGCTGGAGCCGTGCGAGAACCTATTTCGGACCAAATCGCGAGATTTGGCGGAGGAGAACCGCGCATACACAGGTGTCCTGCGAGAAGGTAACAAGAAGAGATATGGGCGCAGGAATCTAAGACATTCTCTACTATCCATAGCTACACCTGCGATGGTCAGCTTCCACAATCCATATCAATGAGAGTCTACAAAGATTTATAGAGGTCAATTTCAGAAAGGCTGGCTAATTGAGATCAAGCACACAATGAAGGTGTCAGTCGCAACGGTTCTTAAAAGCAATCTCATCATTTTGAGGCGACGAAGAGGGGTCTTAATGAATATGACTTACTTTCATACACGACTTGCCTTGCTACTATGGCAAAGCAAGCACTTATAAAATATGTTCAGGCTTGTCTGCCCAGGTGTATTTCAAACTTTTCTGCCGGGATTCATCCGGCGTTGCTGTTTATCCGCACACCGCCTTCCGAATCGATGATCCAGATTAGATAAGCTCTAGGTAATTTAGGTAATTTTTGATATTGCGGGCTGCGAAATTCTAGGACATCGTCACTATCCATCCATCCATTCCTTCATTCATTCATACAAAATCGAGTACCTTTTTTCCATTGAATCCAGTGACTTGTGCCCAAGATGTCGTTCCTCGGACTCGGAAGACCTCAGCCCACTTCGGAGGAGAAGATTACTGCAATTCAAACCGAGATGAAGATGATTACGCAGATGCACGACCGGTAAGTGTCTCGGTCCTTAGGTCTTTTTATCGCCCTTTGGCAATACCGCGTAAGATCAATTAAGGTTTACGATGACTTCTAACACACTTTGATAGTCTCACCAAGGCATGTGCCAAAAAATGCGTCCCCAATGACTACCGCGAATCCGAGCTCAACAAGGGTGAGAGCGTCTGCCTCGACCGATGTGCTGCCAAGTTCTTCGACGTCCACCTCAAGGTATCCGAGTTGATGCAGGGGCAAATGCAACAACAACAAGCTGGTGGCAGCGGCTCCGGTGGGTTCGGCTTCGGTGGTTAGTGTGAACGAAAAGCACTGCACTGTACTCTACCTGGCCATGACGAGGCTCGTTCGCAAGACAGACTACCAGGGCCAATTGTACTATAAGGAAGCCGCGAGATTTAGCTGTAACTCGAGAGATGCTATACCTACTCGGAGGCTATGTTCTGCCGATTCGCAGACACTTGAGCGGATCTGGTCAATATAAGGAGATGTCTTGTACTATGGAATAGCTCGGCCGCAGCAATTGGGCCCAGGAAATAAATTTCCCCTCATAACCATCTCTATCGAAATGACTTCTTTGGATCCTTTGGGAGCTATCAGTCTAACGGCAAGGAGGCCATAGTCTGATTACACGAGGCGTCAGCTACAACGAAGAACTTCGACTCCTCTTGCTGTGGCACGTGCTCTGACAAGGTGGGATTCGACAATGATATTGCTGCTATCTATGGATTTTACGGGTAGTACAACAGGTTGCAACTAATCCAATATGAGTCATGCTTTTGAAGTCTAGCTGATAGGTAGTTGGACCTGACTATGGCCTCGTCGTCTCAGGGACTAATCCTTGCTTAAGTTTGGCATGTTTGCTATCTCGCCGAACTATGTTAGAAGAACGGTTTCATTGGTCTAGCTCGATCTGATGGAACTGAATTTGTGATTTGGTCTTGATGGTAGTCTCTTCATGAAGACCGTGCTCGCACGATTTCACATGTTACCGGAACACTTCGGACTAAGGAGCGACACAGATCAACATTGGTAACCTAGCGTGGCAGGTGTCGATTTGCGGGGAAACAGCCCTATGATAGGAATGTAGGCCTGGTGCCATGTGGTATGTCGAACACCAGTGATACCTTCTGATATAACTTGGTGTGAAGGCATGAGATGTTGCGAGTTATTCATAGTGATCAAGAATCCAACCTGGACCAAGGCTTTTACATATAGTAACAACTTACCTATTATCAGCTACGTAAGTCCGGTAATTATGGCGGGAGGTACTCATTGATACCTTACCCTGGGTAACTTGGCCCGAGCTTTCCGTACTTGCCGTGGCCTGGCTGCCTGGAGCATTCTAACCGGAGTTCGGGTTATCCACCCCGCATCCACACCTTGCCCACCTAACAGCCCTGGACCTCAACAAGTGGCTGAATTATGTGTGAATAAGCACGAGCTTTTGATGGGCGCTACCTTCAAATCTGTCTCTCACTCCACTCTCCCCCGCGCTCTTCCAGAATTCATTTAAGCCGGGTATCTATCAGCTTATTTCCTTTGCTATTGCAAATCACCTCCTATATATATGTAGCTTCGGCTACCAAAATGAATTCCCTTTAATATACTTCTTCCCTATCACTTCGACCCGGGTCTCCATAATCCAATCGTCGCGTGCTTCCGCTCTTGTTTCGTCAAGTTAGGTAGCATCCCGCATCATCGCTTGAGGTGGTCGCATTCTAGAAGCCGGGCTGTCCGCTTCCTGAGTTACACCACTACATCATTCTGTGGCGTCCGAGTCTTCCCGTAACCTGTAACCTGCTCCAACGAAATCTGTTGACGTTCCCATATTGCATCCCGTTGCATCGTATTCCGACTGTTCCGTATCTTTCTCGCCCATACTATCCCCACGTACTATGCGACTTCGCCGAGCCGCTCGCGTAATCCTCGTTGGCGCACCGGGAGTAGGCAAGGGCACGCAGTCCGAGCGCTTGCTCACGCGCTTCCCCCAGCTATCCGCCATCTCCTCCGGAGACTTGCTCCGACATAATGTCAAGAGTCGGACGCCGCTCGGCATCAGGGTCGAGCAGACGATGAAGACTGGTGGATTGGTTTCGGACGATCTTATACTGCGATTGATCACGAACGAGCTGGGTCGCCGCGGCTGGCTCTACGGCGGACGACCGAATCTTATGACCCTTTCGTCGTCTGCTATGATGGGAGAGGCTGCCTCGCTGGAAGAAACTGCTGGGGCTTTCGAGTCGACTCTTGATGTAGATCCTCTTGCGGGAGCTAGCTTATCTTCGCAAGCATCCGAGGACCCTACCGCCTCCTTTCTACTTGATGGTTTCCCTCGAACCGTGGCGCAGGCTGAGAGGTTAGATGGCATTGTGCCCATCAACTGGGCGGTTTCTATACGTACGCCACTGGATGTCATCATGGAACGGATATCGTCTCGATGGGTTCACGAACCGTCTGGTCGAGTCTACAACACCACTTTCAATGCACCCAAGGTGCCCGGGTTCGACGACATCACCGGCGATCCGCTCGTGCAACGAGCCGATGACACCGAGGAGGTATATAAGGCGCGGTACCAAAAGTTCCAGGAGACGAGCGAGCCTCTATTGGAACACTATGCCAAGAAGGGCGTATTGTGGGAGGTAAACGGTATGAGTAGTGATGAGATCAGTCCAAAACTGTACCAAGAGTTTGAGCGCCAATTCTTATGACGACGGGTTCATACGAAGCGACAAGCTTGCTTCTAAGCAATAAAGCTGGCTGTATATCAGGGTAGGAATTCTGAATGTGTGGTCGACTTGCAGATCGCCGGAGTTTGGGAAGGGAGGTTGGAAACCGTCAGCGGTCGAGCGGTTGGCAGTCTGCGTCAGTGTATGAACGACGGTGTACGTCTATGTTTATCAGGATAGGTTGGTAAAGACCTCAAAATATACTTTCAACAACACTGGCGAATTGGACTTTGGCACGAGAACAGTTTCCCGAATATCAGCTGGGCAGGCTGTTCCATTCTGACTCAATTTATGTTTCGCTGTTCCCGAAGTCTAGTCTGACATATTCCATCGACTCAAACCATTCCCATGTAAGTATGCCCTTGCCCGACGAGTCCGACGCCCTTCTAATGACACTTATCTTGGATCTTATAGGGACCCTCTCCGGTAACCTCCTGGATAATCTCCACCACAGGGCTGCGGCAGCAGTACAGCTTGAAGTCCGTAATCAACCCCTTGTCATTGAAGATCGCTGTGACGGTCTCCGGGAACGATTCCACCTCTTTCCCCTGTACCACGAGCTGATTGCTCATCTCTACCGAGACCTTGGAGCCCCCGCCACCTTCGAATCGATCGATGACGCGGCGCTGCTTGATTCGGGTGTTTGTGAGAACCTCCTGGATGCCCTTGATGACGCCCTTGCGACCGACGCTGGGCTGGGACAACTCGCGCATGCTCAGGAGCCAAGCTTGGCAGTCTTCGTCGAAGAAGTTGGCGAATGTCTCGAATTCGGATGGGGATGACTCTGGGGATAGCTTCATCCACGTATCGTAAAGTGCGTCGAGTCTAGCGTGGAGTGCGCTGTTGGTTGCCATGATGAAGGAGATGGTATAGTAGAGTTTGGGTGTCAAGATTGTCTGGAGGTGTCTGATGAACCAAGGTCGAAAACGAGCTACGATGCCAACTCAGTATATGTTTGCAATCGCTTGCTTCTCGATACTTACTTATAGAACTTAGTTCCAGGCTTAATATGTGATCGTTGCCCCTATGATACGTCAACCAGAAGCGTTCTAATTGCCGCAATAATGATCACTGCCGACGATTGATTAGTCGCTTCGCCTGATTACTGAGTAAGGCCATGATTTGAGTATCTTACCTCTACCTACCGAGTATCTCATACCTCTATACGAGTTTACTAATCACAGGCCTTAGATGGCTTCTGCCGAGAACACGGTGCGTCGGAGCTTACCCAACCATCGCCGAAAATGAAACCCTCGTGACTAAATCATCATCGGACGCCGCAGGCGGACGAAGCGAGCACTGGCTGCTGTCATGATTTGCCAGATTGTAACAATAGAAATGCATGTTGGGATTAGCCGTTATCCTCCAAGTGTAGATTCGTCACCGAATTGTAGGGATCGCTGCGTATGTCTGGATACCTACTTACTTATTGAGGTAGTCTTGACAGGGACTTGCTTTTAATAGGCTCCTTACAAAGATGCACAGCACACGTTCTCGCTGCCACTGTCGGCATGTATGTATGGTGTTCACCTGCTCTACTAGGCTCTAGCATATTCAGATCCTAGCCCACCCCCCTTGAACATTCTCCAGAACCAAATTTCGGAACTCAGCTCTAATAGGCCGTGGTCCGGAGGTATGGACAGTTATGGGGTCGGTACTTTTGCAACAGATGTAGGGTTGGCTACCATTGGCACCGAATCCCAAGTCTCTCGCACGTCAAGGTGCTCAGCAAGCCAGGCCGCCGAGATGACCATCGAGCGCGGGTCCTGTGTTGTCCCATCGTCCAGCTCCAAACCGGCTTGCGCAGACCAAACGGTTCCAGATCGGTAAGAATAGGTGCATTTGTAATACAGTGGGCATTGGAAGAGGGTGTGAGGTCGAAGACTTGGAGGACTTGCCGTTGCTTGGTGGTACAGAAGCAGGGTCTCAATATCCAAATTCGTCTGCAGATAGACCAAAATTCAGATATACCTACTCTGCCAGCCACCTACCATCCAGTACATCATGAAGAGGTAGTTGATTAAGTCTTTAACATTACTTTATTCATTACACTGATAGATTTTCGAGCAAAGGTTACCTACTCCGTGTGTTTTGCAGGCAACGTCAACTGCTTCTAGGCAATAGGTACCTACAGCTTTGTCTGTCTTGTTACTTCCCCCTCTGAATGATATTCCTAGAACCTTATTTGCTTAGGTTTCTGACTGGTTATCGACGTACATCAGGTAGGTACGTACCGTGTTTTGCATTGACCACTGGCAGAAAAAAAAAACCGGCAGAAAAATACGGCAGAGTGTCACCACCCTCGTCACCGCCCTCGAAGACACCACAAAAGCCGTTCGACCCCCCGCCCTGAATTCTTTTCTCTCTTCTTCCTTTCCCCATCCGCACACCAATTTTGGAACTTGGATACCATGGGTTGTGCTAATTTTTGGGACTTACTAGGTAACTAGGAACTAGGTACATGAACCCAATTTTTGAAAACCAATATACCTTTATGGTAATTCTCTATATGCCTTTTTCGTTGAGGTCTCGGCCTGGCGCCGGGACTTGAGGAAGAATGCTCCTGGCTTCGCCGTGAGGGACTGGTGATGTTATGCATGCGACCTTGCTACTTTGCGACTTCGCGCTTTCTTGGAGTAGTCCACCTTTCTGGCCAATATTCACGAAAAAAGTCCGATTGATGGGTATGTTCATTCATTGTTTATCTCCCCAAGCCTCGTCTCGAATGACAGTATGTCTTCTCCTCACATTCAGATCAAAAACACAGTTAGCACATTGCTGCCCATCTCGACCTTCACTTGATCACCCTTCAAGACCATCGATAGCACGGCTTGCAAACTTCAAGCCAGCCACCCAGTCTAAGAAACTCACAGTCATAGACCAGGCCAGGGCCTATAGTTCGATACGCGCCAAATAAGCCGATCTTCAGCTCAGGAACGGCGTTGCGAGGCGCTGAACCCGCCATAGTCATTGTGGCTTAGGAATTCACGCAAGGGGATATCCAACAAATTGAAAGAGCTACAAGGCCAGATATTTGCCTATCTGGTAACCCAACCCTTGAAAACAAGAGTGTTTCTGTGATTAACATGATTAGGATGAGGATGGAGGAGACAAAAGGAGGACACAGGTGAGGGGAGTTCCAGATATACTGCGACCTTTGCTTTCACCTTCGTGGCGGCCCTTGGATTTAATTAAACACTGACACCTGAAGTAGGTGCCCAGGTAGATGGAACTGAGCTACTGTATTGCAATGCGACCTTTTCTACAATCGGAAGACGTGTCAGGGACCCGGTGTCCTTCTTATATTACCAGTAAGAGCTATCTATGAATGACCCTACTACCTGATTCCAGTCCCAGACCATTAATGACCAGACTGCCCTGCTCGAAGTCTACCATCATCGATCGAATCAAAGGTCTCGCGTCACTCTCATCTGTCGAAGACGATAGCCGGAATTCCTGTCATCGTTGGCTACCTCCATACGTGACCATGACTTTATTATCCGGGGTGGCATGGCTAGTTGCTTGTACTCGGCGGAGAGGGACACTCGGTGATGAATCGAGCTGTGGCAGCAACCACCTGCCCGCATCTTGTATGTTCCAATGAAATTGTTCCTCGTCCCCCAGGACGTTTTCAGGCGTCTGTCGCTGTGTTCGTAAAGATGTCGTCGCAGCTCGGACTTGTCGGTTTTCATGCAACGAACACGCAGGTGCCCCCAGAAGTGTACCGTAAGGTTTCTGCTGTACTCTCGGCCCCTTTAAGTATGAGTCGAGGCAGGATGCAGTTGACAAGTGCTTGAGCGGGCCTTTCGGGAGCGGCGGACTGATTGGTAGGGCTAGCGGCAGGAACAAGGCCGCGATAGATTCCTGAGGTGAGCAGGCGAGATAGCTGTTGGGGCCTTTTGTCGCGCATTTTATCACCAGGCCAAAAGACAAGGTCTTAATAATACTTCATTATTTCGGTATATCTGACACCTTTCGCTAGGGAAGACGTCAACAAGGATTACAGGTGCCGACTGGCACTCTGGACCATAAGTCCTTGGATGGGCTCTCGAGAACAAGGCCGCCATGGGGCGCCAATCGCGGCGCGATCCGAGGCTCGAACCCGATCTTCGGCCCTGGATGCTATCTGTGAGTTACATACACAGCGCGCATCTATGGCGCATTCGACGTCCAGATTTTGGCGGACAGAGATACGTGTGGGAGAGTGCAATTGGGTTCGGTCGCAGTCGACGTCTTTGTACGAGGAGGACCTCAGAGACCGGAATAACGAGATAGACGGCTGTCCTCAGATAGGTTCGTAATCCTAAGTTCTCACGAGCTTTAGTTTCCCAAGACTTTTCGTCGGAGGTTGGGCCTACGTACCTTATTTTTCGGCATATAGCCTCGACTCAGCCTCGACTCAGCCTCGACTCAGCCGCGCTGCCGACTTCTGCGTCGGGAGCTGTGTGTAACTCCATATTTTGATGGTGATAATCCATCGTACTCAATTCTGTTATCAATTGTGAGTTAGTTGTGTGTCACTGTGAAATAGTTGCACTCAAGGCAATAATGTGTTGAAGGGAAACCGTGGGCATTGAAGAAGACAAAGAAGACGTTGATGTAGGGAAAAGGGGGGAGGGTTACGGTAGATCAACAACAGGTTTATGGAAGGATGAACGCGACAAGTTGAAAGTTGACGGGTTAAATAGGGCTAGAAATTGTTACTGACCTGATATTGGCGAGCGATTGATGATGGTGATGATAATTTTTACGCCTATTGAGCCGCTGTGCGACGTACGCTATGGTACATATGTGGCGGCCAAAGTAGGCTTGGTGAGCGATTAATGTCTGTGAGGACGCCTTGGTAGTAGAGTAGAACGGATGTGTGAGTTCATCTTAAGCGTCTTAGTGGTAGTAGGATTTGGTAGCTTCTTTGTTTGACTTAATTCTTAATTCACAAGAAAAGTTTTCTGTAGAAAATATTTTTGATATTTTGAGAGAAAAGGGGGAAGGAACGTAATAGGGGTCGCGAACCACCTCTTCTTACCTGGTACGTACACAGTACATGTCAAGAGTACATCTTCATATGGCCCTCAGGTATAAGCTCCTCAGAAACAGGGCTTGGGCAGAGATGGGTTGAACTCCCCTTCCCGGTAGTATAATGTTTACTGGTTCGTTAGTACTCCGGGTGAAACTCTTTGCTATATCTCACTAGGGTGGCGTTGGGTTGTTGCCTCTATTCAATTATTTGAATCAGATGAATGGAAGTCCGTTCAACTAACTGACAACACAACACGACTTTAAACGCCATCCTATTCCTGTGTCTCAGTAAGCGGACGTTTAGCATGTGCTTCGCGCTACACGGCGGTGAGCAGCCTTCCTAAAAGGATGACTAAAACAGATTGCTGATTGTTCCTACTACCAGAACAACGGAGAGCCAAGTAGCTATTGAAGATCGTCGGTATCTGATCAAATATTGTTAAGCCACAACACCACCTCGGTCTGCCATTTGTACAACTCGTCGAATGTGCGGCGACAAAGTGCCGACAGTTGAATCATGGCGAATCAAAATGCCCGTAAGATGCACATACGTCACAAGCTGAATCCAAGTGTGCTAGATAAGCAGGAGCCGAGACATTGATCGGTGAGCCCATGATAGGGTGCGATTTGATATGTTTCGATCCCTATCGGAGGGTCGCACTACATGTGCTTAAACGTGCTATTTGATCATCGCCACCCTCCGGTGGCGTTGGTAAGCTACCAGAAGACTGAATGTTTTATTTAGAATCGGTGGCAGGTCCGTCATCTCTTGAGGCTCTTTGACAAGTACCGTACCTTCGGTCGTATATAGGAAGACTCTCTTCTTATGTTCGGAATCAACCTGTAAAAAGCAATTCGGCATCAACTATCAATGCTTGGAATCTGGATCTTATCAAGTGCTGTCTTGCCTCTGGTTGCACTCGTTCCTACTCGAACATGCATACGTCCTGGTTCTCATATCCCATCACGAAGCCATACCCATTCCGTTGGTTCACTCCCATAACCGTGATAGGAGGGCTCACTTTGACTGCTCTTTTCTCGCTCATAAACCTTGCCCCTAATGGGTACTAGCTAAGAACGATCTACACAAACGACCCTAACACTACTATAAGTGCAGAACGAAGGTAAGTGTATCATCGCCATCCTACAATGTATAGGGCTACTAACGCGGTCGAAAAGGTGGTTCATGAACGCACCGTTTGCTTTGGATAATGACATGGTTCCCAAATGCGAGCCTCGATTACTTTCCATCGGTGACCGCTTCTTCAGCACGAACCTAGGCTTTCCGTATGAGGTGGCATCCATATCGCGAGACAATGGCAACGGACGGACCAGCACAACACTTCCGTCCATTCCCTATCTCAACAACACTCTCCAGGATTGCCGGACAGATGACGTGAAGATTAATTTCAGCAAGTCGGATCTCTCTTCACCCCCTGACTCGTGGTGGATATCTTGGGGTCCGTCCGGTACAGTCACACAGGCACACTGCACCGTGGCTTCGGAATCTGGGCCAGTGAATATCACACTGCGGGTTGAATACAGAGGAATCGGCGATCATACATATGATTATGTTATCGACGACAAGTATACTTCACACGCCAGTGTGTGGTGGGGCACCAGGTTATTGAACGCGTATTGGCACAGCGTGATGACTATCATGGCCCAGGTTGAGGTCCCTGGGGATGATCACGATACGTTCTTCAACCACGGAAGAGCCCACTACTTTTGGAGAGATCATGTAACGGAGGGGAAAAGGCAAGTTTGGTCACCCGCAATATTCCCTTTGGACAGAATATGGGTTAACACTTGGGGACTGCAGCATCCGCGACCTTGACTTCTTTAGATTGCACTTCTACTTCCTTGGCTCCAATGCCAAGGTCATCAACAGCAATACCTTCAAGGACATAGCCACGGACAACCTGACTACCTTGTATAACAATGCCAGTGTGAGTCGAATGCCGACGGCGATGCCTTCTAGTTACTTCGCCAGCTAAAAAGACTTGCACTTGTCAGTACTAACTCGGGTGCAGGTTTCCTACTCGACGATATTGACAGAAGGCTTGCACTTTGCCAAGATTATGCACTCCCTAGTATTGGTGGACCTAGGCAACAGCCATCTCCCTAACCTTCTACTGGATGACGACAGTCTACAGTATGCTCTACTGGCACCCGACGACATGAACCGGCAGCCTGGTGGGCTTCTTTACGACGTAACAGGGTTCGTAGAATCCTACAGAACCGTCAAGATGCCCCGGCCAGGAACTCCACCTGATACGAATGAAAATCTCGTTTTGATCAATGAAAGCTACAATGCTGTCGAGCCGCTCGTGGGGCCCCTGGGAACCAGGAATGCGACCATACTGTCTCAGTATCTTTGCTCCGTGCCGGAGCGGAAGAGTACATGGACGATGCTGGTAGCAGTACTCATAGCCGACCTGGTTTTCTTGCAGGCAGCTTGGAAGATCTTGAACTGGACTGCAGAGAGCATGGTATCTAAGCAAGACAGTACCTCTATTATTTGCCGAGGCCGTACTAGAAATGAAGATAAACGGAATGACAAGTGTGAACTAGAAGGCGAAATGACTGAGCAAATGAGCAGGAGGGGAAGTGTGTCGGTGATTATTAATCGATAGACAACGATGTCTTCATAGCCAGTATATTGCCTTCTATTCATGAGCGCTCCGATAATTGAGAACCTAACTGGCCATGGAACTGGATCGATAAGAGTCACTGACATCAAGCTACTATACCACACATTTCTACGTAAGAGTACTTGATATACCCTGGACGAACTTTCTGGAACCTTGCACTTAGTGAGATGCAGAATTGTTTAAAATGTCTTCCATTTCATACCTCGGTATATAGGCAGGCAATCCTGAGTTATCTATGCCTGCGTGCTTGATTCGCCAACCGACGGAGATGTTTTCGTCACCCAGTTCTGAGAGACGGCTCCGGGCTATCTGGTCGAAGCTCTATGTAGGGTAGAAAAGGAGCTGAGATAGGGCATGATCATATATTACTGCGACGCTGATCTGCAGTGCTCCAAACAGAAATCTAAGGCCGATGTGGTATCTTCCTTGCGAAATCGAGAGGTCAACCTCTTGACGCTAGTAGGGCTTACAGTGTGCAGATAATATGCAAGGCGTGAAGGGGCCAGCTAGAGAGACGTCTCCGTTGTTCTTGCATGCTCACGGCACAACTGCGAAGGGAGCGCCCACCGGTGCAGGGGGAAAAGCGGAATGCGAAGATCCATAAGGACATGATTCGTGCTTGAGTAGGTAGGTGGTATACTGTCCGTGCGTCATCCGAGTACGACTTTCGCAGTAGAGAGTGGGTAGGCATTGCTACCAGAGGTATCAATAGGATGGTTCGTCCGACCTAGTATCGATGCCGAGTAGAGTAATCCTTGGGGCTCACGACCAGACCACGACCTTTCTTAGCACCCTTGTAGACCGTCTCGATGATGTCGATCAACTCTTGCTTATCTTCCAGCACCCATTTTATCTTGTTATTGTCACCGGTTCCAGAGTCGATCTGTATGTGTTTATTGCGGAAGAAGAACATGAGACAGCAGGGGTCGTAGAGCTCGTACATGGCGTTGAAGTCGGGAACCTCATCGATGTCGCAGAGGTAGATGACGGCGAAGTTTCGGACCAGGTCTGCGATCTTGTAAAGTATCTCGTCCTGGCGCATGCAGTCCTTGTCCCCATCACGTCCGAAGCGCACAATCACGACGCGGTCTTCTTCCGTAAGGATGGCCTGGTCGACATGATAACCGGTTCGAAGATGGGGCAGAACGATAGAACCCATGATATCGGAAGCGGTGTCGGTCGATTCTGGAGACTGTAGGAGTTGATTCTGTTGTATGTTGTAATGGTGAGCAATGTTGTGGTTACTGAGAGAACTTAGGACATGGGGGCGGGGGAATGGGCTTTTGATTATCTAAGCTGCTAGGCGGGGAAATCTTTCAACTTCACTCCCAACCCAACCAACTCGCCTTAACAATATCACAGCAAAAGGGATAATACGATCCATGTTGCATTTCGAGCTGCAGGTAGGTTTTCTTCTTTTTTCTTCCTCCTCTATTTGGGTCTTTTCGTGTTCTGACCTTGTCATCATGTCTAGGGCTGGAGAGAAACGAAAACGATATACCACTTCCTCGGATCGTAAAGAAACCGCTATATTTATTCAACGCGAAGGCTTCCAATTGGACATGGCCTGTTCGGAGTGCTTCAAACATAAGCGAAAATGCCTCATGGATTCTTCCACATCGGAAAGGTGTAGCGAGTGTCTTTCCCGTAATGTCCTGTGTGATGGAGTCGGGGTTCCTCTCGACTCTTTTCCCCAGTTGAACGAGGCGGCCGATCGTTTGACTGCTGAGGAAAGAGAGGCTGAGAATGACTTGGTTCATTATCAAAAGGAATTAAAACGGGTTCACAGCCTTATCGAGTCGTCGCTGGCAAAGGTTATCCGGCTTTCTGCTCAGAAGGACATCCTTCGCAAGAAAGGTCACCTGATGGTGCAGCGGGGTTTGTTGAATTTGGACGAATTGGAAGCCCAGGAGGAGGCAGAGGAGGAGGAGCTTCGTCAGTCCACCAAACGGCAACACCCAGAGGCAGAGGAGGAGGAGCTTCGTCAGTCCGCCAAACGGCAACACCTAGAGGCGGAGCAGTCCAGGCGTGTCGCCGAAACCACAGACTCCTTCAATTAGGCTGGTCTGAACCAGTCTGAGCAGCTTCTACGAGCGCGTCGCCGCCCCACGGTCCGTAGACCTGGGATTCTCCTTCTCATGCCTGCATTTCATGTACAACGTACCCGATATATTTCGATGAGGAGCTCCGGTTGAAGGACGGTGCGCAGCGAGCACTTGAACTGCAGGCACAACTTGAATCTCGCGCATTTATGCGCTCCCGCACCAACGAACTGAAGCCCGGTGGTTCGCTCGTGTTTGTCTTCGTCGGTCAGGACGAGTCCGGTAGGGTCACTTACGGGTCTGTAAAGGATTCGTTCCTTGCGGCCATGGAGGACATGCATATCGAAGGCAAGTTGCATAGGAGGGTTGTCGACGGTTTCCATATTCCGCTCTACGCTCGTACTCCGGAGGAGGTTCGTTTGTCGTTGGGCGTAAATAACGAGGACTGGGTCATACATGATCTATTTCAAGAGGGCTTAGTTCATCCCGCTATCGAAGAGCTCGAGAGGAAGAAAGCCACGGACCGCACGACGAGGCCAGCGAGTGGTATGCCAATGTTGTCGTAGACTGGATCATGGCTGCCTTGTCTGGTTACTTCCTTAAAACCGTGAAGCTTCATTAACCCGTCAAATGCAGTGATGCTGAAGCGAACGAACTAGAGCAGGAATGGATCCAGAGATCTAAGAAGCGATTCCTTCGGGATCACAGGGACGAGGAAGTGTTTGTCTCTTTCATATATATGAGATTGCAACGTCGTTAGGCCTTTGAAGATAGAGATGGGGACTGGCTCATGTATGCGGGTTATATAGACGAGGACTGGCCTCTTATGCGTATACCTGGCCATCCCACCTCTGCAGATTACCCATAGTATCCTTATATTGTGTCTGTGATCTATATACAAGGTCCAAGGGAAACATTGAAATCCCCAAGTTTCAGGATGCATATCCAACCGCAAGCAAACTACAATAATCGAGGATATACGTGCATGTACTGGGATTTCTGCCTGCCTCCGTAGCAAACGCACATACACATACATGCCTAGCCCAGGGGCGGAAAAGGGGGGTGAGGCTACCGCGAAAATGGCGAGGATCAATAACATTGTGCATTGAAAAAAGAAGTCGAAAAGAATAAACATGTATGGAATGCGAAAAAGAAAGAGAAGGAAAACAATTGAAAATTGAAAGGGAAAAAAGATGGCAAAAGCTCAGTACTGGACTCGACCCTCTGCTCGAATCCAGCACCTACGAAAAACCCGCTTTGTAAGAGTGAGGTGTCAAGTACGGCGCGCACAACCGTTCCACCACAAGGCCTTAACGTGGGAATTTTCTCTAGCCTCCAGTCACCCAGAACGGGGTCGGCTGATGGACTGTCCTGTTATTCAACCTTATCTGCCTTCGTGTCGTCGCCAACCACACGCCATGATTGGCCGAGGACGTGCCGGGACGCTGGAGGGAAGGTGTCTATCCAGATGTGGAACGGAAGCAGCGTCGTGCCTTCCCAATGTCCTAAGAGTGCGTGATATCTCACTGCGAACCCGAACCACACCCCTCGAAACACTGACCGAGGAGAGATTGGTACGGTACATACCTGGCATTGCTTTTGAACAGCACTTTCATGCGTCTCTTCACAATTACCCCTTTAGCTTTCTTCACTATCTAAGCATAGCCAAGCACCGCCCTATTTACAGAGGAGTAATACATATCTACCTACAGGTATGACATTGACGGTAGCCTTTCCCATTATAGATACTGAAGCCAAACATTGTTCAAGAAAGGGAACACTTGGTCTCTACAATATGAACGCTGACTCTTGGACATTGGCTTTTATTTGTATGTCTTGGCTTCAATGTTTCGTATACAACCCACAGCACAACCGCTGACACGTAACCTCCAGTAACATTCTGATTCCAAGTCCTCTGTACCCAGCATTCAACCCGCAAAGGATCCGACCACCTTCCGAACAACATCTTCAGCACTCTCGTCTGCTATCCCCAGAAGCCCCGCGTCCGAGTCCTCCTTCGACGCCACGATGCACCGCGCCTCGCCCGGCGCAAAGAGCTGGTACACGACAAGTTCCAGATTCCAGCCCGAGACTCCTTCCTGATGCTTCTTCCGCCCAGTCTCGAGGAGGTCCTTGGTGCTGCCACGCTGCACGTCCCAAGCCTGTCCCGTCACCTTCTGGAAAGCGTCCAGCAGTTCGTTCTGGCACGTCTGGATCGACCGAGTCTTCACGAACCGGTTCATGGTCTCGCTCGGATGCTTCAGAACGCCCACAGCTGCCTGCCCGATCCCATCTAGCGTGGTGCCGGTGAACTCCTCGGTGCCGGCGTCATAGATGACGGCGGAGCGTTGCTTGGGGTCGAACCCCATGGCCAAGGGAAATCGTTTCAGTGCCTGAATAGCAACGCTGTTAAAACCCAACTGGTCTGTATTGCCCACACGCAGTTCGTTGATGACCTACCCAATCGATAGGGTTACCGATGGTGATTCCGGTGTACGTGAACGCCGGGTTGGCCCTGGACCGTTTCTCCGCATGATCCCAGGCGACTCGTCTCTGGGCCCCAATGTCCCGGAACTCGGGCAGGCTGTTGAAGTTGGGGCCCCAGCCGAAGTCGTTGACGATGAAGCGTTTGACGCCCGCGGCTTCGGCGGCGTCGATCATGGCGACCTGATACGCGACGCCGGCGGGGCCAACGGCAGAGACCACCGCATCTTGGCCTTTGAGAACCGTAGTCAGCTTCTCGACCGTGTACTCCGTCTTGATAACCGGGATTTCATGTGGGAAAGTCGACGACGACTCCATGCGACTGATGATGGTCACGTCGAAGCCAGCTCCCACCAGCGCGGCGGTCATGGGAGCACCAAAGTTGCCTGATGCCTAGAATTGGTTAGTAAGGTCGTGCAGTTGATGCCGAGCTGCAGGATGTGAACCGCGTTCACATATCGAAGATAACGGGTTCAACCTACGCCAAAGATGGCAACTTTCCTGATAGAAGACATGTTGTAAATGCGGTAAATGAGAAGTAATGATGACAAACTAGGTAACTTAGCAAGGAGCCTACAGTGGAACTTTTCCTTTTAGATGTTACCTAGCTTATGTGCGGGATTCGGGATTCGAAAGCTGCTGACAAATTCAGGTCAGATTCAGCTGAAAAAACCGTAAGCTGGGTTCGTGTGCGGGGACTCCTCTCTCTGGATCACTCCTTGTATCATCGTTTTACAGAACAATGAGGTTGAAGATGTTGGGTGTTGTCGTTGCATCCCACTCTGCCACTGTTTCCTAATACGTGACTCACTACCACATGCAGTCGCATTTTTTTACCCCTTATGTTTTTTGAAGGTGGCCTCGTTAGATCGCTTGGATGATGGAGAATTAGTAAGTGACTTATAATGAATGATAGGACAGCTTTATATTATAGATCTTGCAATGTTTATTACCCTACCTTAGGTATTCGCAGCAACGGCTGCAACCAAGTTGCAGCCAGCCTTCGTGCCGATTCCAAAATTGTCCCTTTCCATCTCAAAATCTGTAGCTGTAGCATTCTCGATCGTAAAACTAAAATGCTGGACTAAGGCACTAATAATCAGGTACATCTCGGCCCATGCTAGGCTATAAGGTAGTTCGTTGTGTCAGCACGATTACAAAAATGAAAGAAGTCATGAAAGGGTTAAAAAAAGGGGGGGGCTTTACTGCATGCCGAGGCAAATTCTTGTTCCTCGCGAGAAGGGGGCAAACTTTGCATTGGCCGCGAACGCGGGATCCATCCAGTGATCTGGATCGAAGCGCATCGGATCAGGATACAACTTCTCATCGGTATGCATCAACAATGTGGTCATTCCGACTGGTGTCCCGGAAGGAATACGCCAGCCGCCGTACATAAGGTCCTTATTCGTAATACGAGCGGCTCGCGTGGCGATCGCAGGACTTAGGCGCATACCTTCCATCAGGACGGCCGTGAGATAAGGTAATTGCTCCAGACTTTTCAATGCGATGGGCGTAGAAGATTCGGTAGTTTTATCTGACTCAGAAGAAGCCGAGGCTTTAGCCGAGGCGATTTTGTTCCTAAGCCGCTGAAGAATCTCGACATTGGTGTAGACGTGATAAAGGATCAGTCTTAGGACATTGGCAGTGGACTCGAATCCTGCATCAGTCACGGTTGCTACTTCTTCCATGATGCGATCAAAGCTTTTGTCGGTGGGAGGAAGTTGAGAATGGACAATTTCATAGACCATGGTGTTCTGGACCTTGATATCAGGAGAAGAAATCGCAGCAGCGAGGGTGTCTCGCGTGTCTTGCTCAGATTGCTGAAGGTAGCGGAGAAAGGCCTGAGTGCATATAAATGTGGTCTGTTTGGCATAGAAGCCTCCAAGACTGGAGGTTTTGGGATCCGAAAATGGAATCTCCCATACCACACACGACCCACAAAACGGCCTCTCCGCCGTGACCGTCACCGCATGAAAATCGGTCGCCAATGCTGAATGCGATCCATTTCCAAGCCCATACTTTGTGCTTTTACTTTGCCTTATGGATAAATGAAGTCACGCAATATTATGCGACTTCAGAAATATTATTGTCACTAGATAGGTTCTTTTTGAATGTTCGCAGATACGATGAAGCATGCTACCAGCAGAGAGAACAGCTGTGGCGTTACTGTGGCGCTGTGACTGCTTCTGCTCTGGTTAAATTTAACTTTGGTGGGTGATGCATACCCTATGGAGTCGCCCTAAATCACCAATCGCGGGCAGCCCACTCACTCACTATACCTGTTAAGATTTAGCTCACCGCTGTCAGTAGACCAATCAAGATCATCTATCAAATCACATTATCGCATTCAGAGAGTCCGCGATTCGAATAACAAGGAAACACACACCGAACAGAAGGGATTGATTCGCTGGATATGATATTTTCAATCCTTCCTGTAGAGCAAGGAACCTAAGAATGTTGTAGGCCTCCAGCCTGTATCTAAAATGGCCAGTCAGCCAGCCTATGGAGACTTGAGTCCTGGGAGGTCACTCCAAAACACCATGGGGACCCTAAGTTGGGCAGGATTAACCAGCATCTCCGAGAGCCTTCATTCCTAGCGCTAACTGTGACATTAGACGCAAGTAACATCTATTTATAGCGCACTGACCTAAACGAACAGGTATATATGATGCAGCTTGATGTCTTAATCCTTTTAGCAAGAAGATCGAGATCCGATCCACAGTTTCTACCAGACCATAGAGCCCTATTAGCAGCTCACAGTACTTCAGTTATGTAAGTCTACGGTACAGGTCTTACCATTCCTGATCTAATCCTGGAAGTGTTCGGAGATGCCGTTTCAAAGTGGAATTGCGATCCTCTGTAGGATATCTAGCCTGTCCATATGATCCTATAAAATCTGTGTTGGCGTTTATATAAGAAATGTAATTGGATAGTGATGGTATCCATCAAATACGAGCTACGTTATCCCACCTCCTTGTGGAGATAAGGCATATTCAGAGGAGTTGGAAATTCAAGGCGGCATGATTTTTCGTCAGCCAGGAGTCTGCCTAACTTATGGCAGTCAGGCATCCTGCCGTACTAGCATTATTCCCTATAGATGAGATATGAGACAAGAGGATCAGTGGCCAAACCAAAAAGAGTTGACTACATTTAGTTTAGAGCTGTGCTAGAATGAGATTACCTTGACAGCCCTTCCAAGGAGATTACCCCAGCGACACTTGGAAACACCTGCCCACCCATCTTGGGTGGAATGATGTTTTATATATAATCTCCGTCTAAGGGCTGGTAATCTCCATCCAAGGGAGATACTAATCTCCTTATAAGACTTCTGCTTTATTATCTATAATATATCGTATACAAAATAACTATTGTAAATAACTTTATTATTTATATTTACACCGATTATTATATACTCGTTAAGCATACAGTTATTTAGGTTTGCCGCACTTATCCCCTATTTCTCAACATCATTAGATATGGTCTCATCCTTGGCTTTATCCGTAATTCGGTCCGTTTCTCTACAATCTCGGTACTTGCGACTTCTATACAATCTCTTAATGGCGGAGTCCGTATCGGCGATGTTACCGCGGTCTGCTTTGTCGTTTTGCGCCTGCCTGACCTTCTTGGTATGTTGTTGATATCCTCCCAGTGCGACCTGTTTCGACGCTGAGAGGGCGCTAAACCCCCTCCCTGCTTGGTAACTCTTCCACCAGCTGTGCGTTGTAGCGCTTGTCGTAGTGTTTGTACCGTTCCTGTGCGGGGCCGACCCTTAAGTACTGCATTCGGGGGGTCTAAGATAGCCAAATCGGGTTCATCTTGGAGTATGTCTCTCTCTGTGTGCCAGAACAAGTCAACGCCTTCGAGGACTAGAGGCTCTATATGCGGATGTGCCCTAGTAAGTTTAATATTCTCGTAGATTTCGTGATAGCAGTAGATCCCGAGGTAAGCTCTTACCCCATTCACGGCACACGTACACCTATCAATCTTTGGTGGGGTTTTTCGAGTAGGGGTCAGTACGCAAAGGCTAGCTAGCTGGAACTAACTATTAATGAATAACAAAACCTTCCTCGTCACCTAAGTAGGTAAGTTACCAAGGTAGGCTCGTCCTATCCATTCGTGGTGTATCTTAAGCATGTCATCAAAAATCTATAACTTGTAATCTTCTTCCTGGGATTCTAATAACTCCTCGATACCGGTCTGTAGCCTAAGTAGGTCGGCGTTCCCGTCTAGTACGAAGCTCTTCAAGGCTTTGTGGTTGGTCTCTGTCGGTGACGTCGTTCGAATGCCGTAATTTAAATATCGACGTGTATAACAGCCGGCCCACTCCTCGACGCAGTCCATGTACGTGCTGCTGATATACCTGATAATCGCTTTCTGTACCCCACGAAATCTTTCTACAAGTAGGTCCCAAGCGCTCACGGCTAGCTCGAGAGATGGACTGTATACGATAATCTCCCAAAGTTCATATAATCCCTCTTTCGTAAATGGGATATTATTAAGCTTAGGGAGTGTAAATAACCTTGGGGCCTTTTTCGCCCACTTATTAAGCTTCTGAAGGCAGCACCGGGCGTCTGCATCTAGGTCTTTATCGTCTATTTCGATCCCGTTATTGTGTGCGTTAGATTTGTTGTCGTTATTCTTCCATAAACGGGGGACATTTCCCGTGATATTCTTGTTGATATGAAAGATGTATATCTATTATTAGGCTCCGGGGAACGCCACTTTTAGAGCTTTCTTCATCCCATTATCGAAATTCGTAATAATAATACCAGGTATTAGGACCCCTATTATCTCCCATAATTCAGCCAAACAATCGATTAACTATAAACAACTTTCGTACGTTTCGCTTAACGTAAGGCCGAAAGCGCGGTTAAACACTGACCCTGTGCTAGTCTGACCAGTACAGCTGAAGAAAGGCATCTTAAACCTATTAATCTTATAGGTATTGTCGATACTAAGGACCTGGTAATAACGTTTCCATATCTTTACGTAATAAGGCATAATCCAGAAAAATGCTACCGGTTTGTTTGTTGAAGGATTATCGTTTGTCCAGCGTATCTTGAACCAATAGGCCTTGTTTCGGAGCCGTCGTATAAAGGCCTGCGTAGCGGTAAACCCCTCTCTCATACGCCGCTTCACCTTCTGACGTATGTTATTAATATTTTTCAGGGTAGGTTTTTCTTTCCCGCGTGTAGCTTTACGAATAGAGGCACGTAAGATAGCCGGCCGAGACGTATTATCCCGTACCGATTCCTCGATCTGACGTTGTGACGTACTACCTAGCTTCCGGTGCATGTGGTGCGACTCAGCCTGTGGGGTTGGTCCGTGGTTGTGCTGTAGGGTCTCTCCTTCGGAGCTCTTGTAAACCTCGAAGACCCAATGCTATCCTGTTGCCTTTGTTCGTACCATCTTAGCTCGCCAGGGACAGTCCTTAGCCTTCTTGGTATGTGTGGCCCGTAGCCCGACGCCCTGAGGCGGTCTCTAACGACCCTGATCGTATGTAAGGTCGATCTTAGTAGGTAATCCATCCCCCTTACGTATATTTGAGTATCTACGCCGTGCGATACCGAAATAATGCTCTTTAGCAAACGTTTGTATGGCCTGTTCGAGGGAATCAACCGTGGCGAATAACCCCTGGTATCCATCTGGAGGATTTGGGATAACTAGATCGGTGGTCATTATGAAGCTATGTGGTTAGGTAAGAGAGTGGCAAGAGGGAGAGAGCTGGAGAGAGAAGGTATTAATTACTTACAAGTATTGTTGTTATTATAAATGTAAGGTGTTGGTATGGATGTAAATAAGACATCATTCCACCCAAGATGGGTGGGCAGGTGTTTCCAGTTGTCGCTGGGGTAATCTCCTTGGAAGGGCTGTCAAGGTAATCTCATTCTAGCACAGCTCTTAGTTTATGCCTGACGTGATCATTCCCTAACATTATTCTTTTATTAGATATCTGCTTCTTGTCGATAGCTAAAGGGTGAATTTTGAAGGCACCGAATGGGTAAAAAAGCTGTTCTGTCTAAATACAATGTTCGACTTGCCTAACCTGAAATACCAGCTTTTGCCTTTCTATACAGTTTCCCTAGGTCAGTATATGTGAATACAGTCGGCAGGATATTTGCTTATGCTGCCTTATATTCCTATTACGTAGCTGGAGTGCTCTCCGTTACCCCTTTCTTGGGCCGTGCCTCCCTATAGACCGGATACCCAGCCTTAATAAGCAGCAGCTCTAAACTATCTCTAATAATAGCTTGTCTAACTACCTAAAGTAGCTTTTCGATTGGTCGATATATTAAGAACCGCCTACGACGAGGATACTACCGTCACGACATCTCGTATAAAGTTCTGTATTCATAAATCCATACCAATAATGAGGTACATGCATCGATCCCTGATTAGTATTAGCTGGAAAATTTTATTTAAATCGTCGAGTGTTCTTCACGATAGTGTCTTTATTCTGATTGGTCTTGGGGTGTTAGGTCGCGTGCTGGGTTCATTCATTCTTTTTATTGCTAGACGTTAACGTGTTTCTCGTATTAGCTCTCTTCTAACCTCTCTTGGCTGGCTCCTGGCTCTTGGCTGTCCGCTGCTCCTGGTTTGGGTCCTGGGTCATTTCTCTGTGATAGGATGACAATCGGGTGGGTGTCGTAAGCGGCCCCTATTTTGGTAATCTCTTCCTTGCTGGTTAGGTATTGTGAGTTCCATGCGGCATGTGCTCCCCGGTATACAGCACACTTCCTAACAACAGAGCTATCCATCCTGGTTAGGCAGTCTCGAGAACTGTGTTCTTCTACGCAATAACCACATACTCTTATCGCCTTACACTGGGTTTTTATATGGCTGTATTTCTGATAATAAAAGCATTGCTTCAATCGGTTCCCCTTATCGTATAGCTCGTACTGGAATACTTGTCCTTACCAAATAAATCCTTCGTCGATGATCTTATTAGCGTCCTCTGATTTAGAGAATCCGATAATAATGGATGATACGGATTTAATAAGATATTTTCTTAAGAATTATCCTATATGTTTGATTTCTGTAATATTCGGGATGAATGATTTATTATTCAGAAGTATTTCGCTCTTGATATCTTTTACCTTATCTATATCTATCGTGCTTGTTCGGATCCCGTGTGCAAGTATTCCGTACGTCGGGAGCCGTACCGATGCTCCGTTCCCGATCCTGTAAGTCCAGTCTCCGGTGAACTGTCTCAGGATTTCCGTCTCTTTGGCTGTGGCTGTCTTGATACTGAGGTCTCCGCTCTTAAGCTGGTTAGAGGATACTACCTTGATGTTTACTATGTGCTCGTTATTGCTCTGTTCGATAGCGCGGTCGATATGGGCTTTCAAATTACGAGGGTTCATGGCCCTGAGGTTTGCAATGGTAATTGGATCTCTGATATTCACGATAATCTCCCTTTGCATCTGCTTGGGGGTTGTCTTAAGGCTCTGTGTATTGTGTATACTTGTCGCTAGGCCCCTGGATGCCATAGCGGCATACGAGGGCATAGCGGCTGTGCGGTTCTGGGTCCCGTTACTCTTGATCTCCCTCACGATAGCTGTGATTGTCCTGCTTATTTCGGTGGCTTCTCTCGCGGCTGCTTTAGCTTCGTTGGCAGCTTTCAGGTTCTCTTGTAGTTCCTCCTGTAGCTTGGTGTTGGTGCGTTCCATGTCATCTTTTATTTCGTCTAGTGTGAGTGCCGTGATGTTCGCTCCGTCTTTGGCTTCGGATCGGATAATGTTCAGAGTGTCTTGGATGGATCGGATGTCGGGCTTGTTCTCTTCGCTCCTTGATGTTGAAGTTATTTCGTGAAAGTTTTCTCCTTTGGTGGGGTGTTACAGTACGTACCTTTTCTGCCGTCCAAAGGTACGTACTGTTTTTCTGCCGGTTTTTAAAGTAACGGTACGTATCTTTTCTGCCAGCTAAGTTTTCGGTAAGAATGGAAAAACAGGTAAAAAAGTTCCGATTTTACAGGTAATCCACTTTCACGTGCTAATAATACCAGAACTCCACCTACATTTAATTTATATATAAATTTAGTTCGCGTATTATTTATAATGAAATTACATAACATTTAAATATTTAATATATTAATTATTTTTTAATATTTAATTATTTAATAAAATTTATATATAATTTATATATATAAATATATTATTAATTATATTATATAAATTTATTTTACCTTAAATTTTATAATTATTATAATTTTATTAACATTATTATTATATATATTATTATATATATTATTTATTTTATTAACGTTAATAATACCTTTTAGGTTTATAAGCTTTACGTTATTTATTTAAAATATTTTAAAAATATATTATTAAAATAATAATATTAATGTTACTTTAATAATACTTTTTTAATTTATTTAAATATTTATTTAAATCGATTTTACTTTATTTAATTTTAATTAAATTAAATTATTTTTTAATATATTTAAAATAATTTTATTTAAATAAAAATGTTATATTATTATATAGTAAAAAGTTATTTATAAAAAAAACTTATTATTACTTTATAATTTAAGTTAATTATTTAATTTTTATAAAGTTACATTATTTAATTATATTATATATACTTATTAAAAAGGCTTTTATATTAAAATTATTCGGATTAATTAAACGAAAAAAAAAGGAAATATATATAATTTAATTAATATAATTAATTATTATTAATTAAAATATAATTAAATAAAAAAACTTAATTACGGTAGTGTAAATAATTAAATAGTTATATTATAAAGTTATAATTATTAATATAAAGGTTTTATTACGTATTATATTAAAATTAATAAATAATATATAAATGTTTAAAAATTTATTTATAATTATAAATTAAGTTTAATTAAAGTTAATATTAATTATAAACGAAAGTAACGAAAAAATTTAAATTTTATAACAATAATTTTAAAGTTATTATAAATTAATTTTATATTAAAACATTAAATTATTAATTATTTATTTAATTACGATTTTAATTTTAATGTTATTAACTTTAATATTAAGGTTAACTTAAAATTAAACTTTAACGATTTTTTTAATAAATTAAACGGCGATAAATTTTTCGAATTTATTTATAATTAAAAAATTATAATTATACTTTAAAACGTTTAAAATATTTAATATAAGTTATATTAAAAAATTAATAAGGATTTTTTAAATATTTAAATCTTTATTAAAAAGTTATATTATTATAAAAAAAAGTATAATATTACGTTTAAAACCTATAAAAATAATAAAATTAAAAGGATTATATAAGTTTTTTAAACCTTTAAATAATATATAAAAATATAATAATATAACCTTAAAGTTTTATTATTTAATAATATATATAAAGTAAATTATTTTACTTTATTTAATTTTTTATACTATTTTTTTTAATACTTTTTTAATAAGTTAATCGATTTAATATATTTTTATTTAATATTACTAAAACTACGTTTTTATATATAAACTTTTATATAATATTTAACTTTTTATTTAACGAATTAAAGGTTAATTTTTAATAGCATTTAAACTGTTTAAAAAAATTTTAAAAGTAATATAAAATAGCTTTTTTATTAATAATTTTAAGTGATTTTTATAAAGGTTTTAAAAAAACTATTAATAAAGTTTTTTAAAAGGTATTATAATAATTATATATATAGTATATTATAAAAAATATAACTTATTATATTAAAAAAAAATAAATGTAATTAATAAAGTTTTATAACGAATAGTTTTTAAAAGTAAATAAAGGGTGGTTTATTTAAAATTATATTAATTTTTTAAACGACTATTAATTTAATTTAAATTTTTCCTCGTATAAAAAATTTAAAGTTATAAATAATTTTAATAATAATTTAAATAATAATTTTAATAAAATTAAAAATAACTTAAAAGTTATTTAAACTATTAAAATTATAAATAACGGTAATAATAAACCTTTTAATATTTTTAAATATTAATTAAACTTTTAAAATAGTTTTATAAAAGCTTAAAAAGTTATCGTTTATATTAATATCAAGGATAATTATTAAAAAATATAAAAGTTAATAAAATAATAATTTTAACGGTAAATATATAAGTTATTTTATATTTAATACCTTTATCTTTAATAATATAATTAAAATAAAGTTTTAACGTTATTTTATATTTAATATAATACATTTTAAATAGGTTTAATACGTTTATTTTAAGTTTAATATTACCTGTTTTAAGGTTAATACCTTTAAATTAAAGTTAATACCTTTTTTAATTTTTTACTTTTAATTTATTTAAACGGTATATTAACCCTTTTTTTTATAACGTTTTTAAATTATTTAATTATTTATTATTTACTTTAAAAATTTTAATTTTATTATTATATTATATTTTATATATATAATTATAATATTATAATTATTAATTAAATTAAAGTTATTTATAAATATTTAAAACGTTACGTTATATATTATAATTATAACTTTAATATTATATATAATTAAATATATTTTATATATATAAATTAAAAAGCTATTTATAAATTAAACGTAAAAAAAGCTAAAATTAAAATATTATTAAAGTATAATTAAATAAAGATTTTTAAATATATATTATATAAAATAACTTTAATATTATTATAAAAAATATAAAAGTAATATTAATTAATATATTAAAATTATAAAGCTTAAAAAAGTTATAATATATTATAATTTTTTTATAAAGGTTTATTTATAAGGTAATAAAATTTATTTTATAAATATATATTTTATAAGTTTTTAAAAGTATAATATAATTAAAATTAATTTATTAAAGTTTAATCTTTAAAAATAAATAATATAAAACGTCATTAATAGTTATATATTAATGGCGTTATTAATTTAATTAAATAAAAAATTAAAAATTATAAAAATTTTAATTTTATTTAATTAATAAGGTATAAATGTTAAATAATACATTTTAATAAGTTACCGTTTAAATTTTTTTAACGTAATAAAAATAAATTAAATTTATTTAACTTTAAAGTTTATAAAAAAATTTTAACTTATTTTACTTTTAATTAACTTTTTAAAAAGTTTAATTATAATTAACGTTAAATATTATTTTATAATAAACTCCCGTTAATTTTAAAAAGTATTTAATATTAACATAATAATAATAATTATAAAATTAAAGTTAAAAATAAAGTTAAAATATAATAAAATTTAATAAAATAATTATAAATTAAAAATTAAAAGAATTTTATAATTATTTAATAAATATATTTAATATTAACGTTTTAATAATTATAATTATAATAATAAATATTATATATTAATATAATATTAATATATTTAATATTTTTAACGTTAATATTATTATAAATGTTTAACTTTATACTCGTATTTATAAAACTTTTAATATAATTATATAATATTAATAAAATATAAAATTTATAATAATAGTTTTTTTTATTTTTATAAGTTTTATAAGTTTTATAACAAAAATTTATAACATTTTTTTTACTTTTTTAAAAGGTATTTAAATAAATAAAGTAAAAAAAATAAAATTATTTAAATTATTAAACGTTTTATTATTAATTAATTTAATTTATAATATTATAATATTTAATTTTTTAAAAGTTAATTTATAATTAAACTTATAACTTAAATTAAACTTTATTCGACATTAATTTATTCTTTTTTTTATTTATATGTTTTTATTAAAAGTATTATAAATGTTATTATTAAAAGTTAAATTATTATTATTATTAATTATTTATACGAAAAAAATAAAAGAAACCGTATAACTTTAAAAAGGTTTTTTAAAAGTAACGTTTTAAAGTTATTTTTTATTTTTTTTTTATATTTATTAATTAAAGTTAATAATAAATGTAAATTATATATATTAAAAGGTTTATATTTTATTTATATAAAAACTTTAAAATGTAAGCTTTAAAGCCTTAAATTTCTTTTTAAAGCTTTTAAAGTAAATTAATTTTAAAATAAAAAAACTTTATTTATATTATAATAATAATTTTAAAGTTATTATCGTTAATTAATAATATAACCTTTTTTAAATTAACTTTAATTAAAAGCAGAATTTATATATTAATTTAACGTTAAAAGTGTTAATTATAACATAAATTTATAAACGGGCCGGAAAAAAAAAAGGTGGTAAATTAAGTTTTAAACGAAAAAGTAAAGTTAAAAACGAGGGTAAACGTATAATAAACTTTTACTTGATTAAAGTTATATTAGTAAAGTTGTATTTTATATAAGGAATGTATAAATATATTTATTTGTTTAAGTATTAAAGGTTTTAATTTAAAGGTAATAGTATACATATATAAATAGTAATAAAGGTTATTAAAAAAAATATAGTATTTTTTTCCTTATTAATAATAAAAATTAATAATAAATTTAAATTAAAAGCTTTATAAATGAATAATTAATTATATAAAAAACCTTTTTAATTTATATTCTTTTTTAGTTTTTATATATTTTTTTTAATTCCTTTAATTTAAATCTTTTAAATTATTTCTTTTAATTTAAGTAATTTAAATCCTTTAAATTATTTTTTTTAATTTTTATAATTTAGATTCTTTAGATTATTGTTACGTAATCATTTAATTTAATTTTTTATTAATTAGTTTTTATTTTTTATTAGGTTTTATTATAGCTTTTTAAGTTATATTAGTTTATAATATTATCTTTTTTTTTTAAAATTTTTATTCTAAAAGTTTTTAGTAAATTATTTGTCCTTTTTTATTTTCTTTTTTTTTATTAATAATGGTGGGTAAAATATAAAAATTAAATTTAAGATTTTATTTTAACTAAAAAATGTAATAAATTATTTAAACTACTTATATTTTTAAAAAAAAAATTAAAGTTTTCCTTTATTTTTATTATTTTATTGTTAATCTTTCCTATTTTATAATTATTAACATTATATTTTATAAAAACTACATTTAATTTTTTTCCTTATTCTGTAACAATTATTTTAATTAAAATATTATGTTATTTTTTTAATAAATTAGTTTTGTTTAAATTAAAATTAAAAAAAAATAAAGGGATGTTAAAAACAAGCTATTTTACCTTTAAAAAAAATGTCTTAAAAAATTAACGCTTTTTAATGTTTTTATTATTAAAGAAACTTATTAAAATATTATACTTTTTAAATTTTAAAAAAAAGGTACAATTTAAATTATTTAAAGGAAATGGAGGTTAAAAAAAAACAAATAAAAAAAATTTAATATTACCTTTATAATTAACCTTTTTACTAGCTTTTTTTTTAAAGAAATAAATTTTAATTTATTATTAATAATCGGTTTAAGTTTTAATAGTGAAAGTTTTTAAATAAAAACTTTATATATTTATTTTTTAAATGTTTAATAAGTTCTTACATATTATTCTTTTTTATATAATTTAATTATTTAATAAAATATTTAAATTAACCATTATTAATTCTAAAATCTTATATAATTTTAATATTATATTCTTTATTTTATTTTTCTTTTACCTTAAAATTAATTTTAAATAATACATTTTTTAATATTAGTTTAAGTAAAAAAATATATTTAATAAGGTAAATTTTTATGTTTTTTAATAATAATAATTTATAATTAAGTTTAAATAATACTTTTTTAACCTTAAATAATTCAAGTTTTTTATAATTAAACTTCTTGTTTAGTTTTTTTGTTTATATTTATAATATATTTTTTATTACATTTTACTTTTATTATAATAAATAAACCTTATCTTTTTTTTAAAGGATTAATCTTTTAATTTTTTTAAAATTATAATATTTAATTATTTTATCTTATAAAAATTATAGTTTTTTTTATAAGTTTTAATATAATTTCTTTATTTTTATTTTAAATATTTTTATTTTAAAAGTTAATATAATAAATATTAATGTTTTTTTATTTATTTTCTCTTATTTTTTAGTTTTAACATTTTGTTTAAATAGTGTTTTATAAGGTAAAATTTTTATTTATTTATTAATTAATATATTATAATTAGATTAGCTTATTAGTAACCATCCTACTTAATTATTTTATTATTAATTAATATATATTTTAAAATATTACTTAATAATTTAATTTAAACATTTAATTTATCCATTTATTTATAAATAATTTAAAATAAAAAGCTTTTGTTTTATTTTTATTCTTTTAATAAAAATCTTTTAAAATTTAAAAATAAAAAACTTATTTTTATTTAATATAACCTTTTATAATAATCTATATTTATTAAAAACTTTTTATAAAAAAACATATATAAATTATTTTATAGTATTAAATTTTTAATATAAAATAAAATACATATATTTAATAAATTAATTAATAATTACTTAAATATTATTATATTTAATAAATGTTATAAGGTTTTTTAATTTAAGTAACTTTATAATAAAATCTTAAGTTATTTTATCTTATAATATGTTTAATATTTTTATTAATTAAAGTAATTTATAAGGCTTATATTATTTTACCTTAACTTTATTACATTATATATATTTTTTAAGTATTTTTTTAATTATTTAATATAATTTAAAAAAATTATAATCCTTTAAAAATTATATTATAATTTTATAAATTCCTTAATATTTATAAAATAAGTATTTATAATATTTTTTAATAATTTCCTTTTATAATGTTTTTAACATATATATTTTATTATTATAAATTAAAATTCCTTTTTTTTTAAAAATTTTTTTTTATTTTTTTTATATTATAATTTACTGGAATTATTATATTTTTTTTAAATTAATAATTATTTTATATAATTTTAATACTCCTTTAAGAATCTTTTAAAATATTTAATTAATTTTTTTTTAAATTTTTAAGCTATATTTTTATAATTAATTTAATGTATTTATTTAGGTATTTATTTTACCTTATATGTATTAGATGTAAAAATTAAATTAATTTAATACATTTTTTTTTCATTTTTATTATTTTATTAATAGTTTTTTTATTGTTATGAAGGTTTTAAAATTATTATAGTTTAAAAAATTTATTACTAATTTCTTGGTTTTTATTAAATATAATTTTTAATGCTTTAATTTATTAATTATAATTAATAATTCTTTATTATATATTTAATATTATAATTTAAGCCTTTAAAATAATTTAAAGTAATAAGTTATTAAATGTTATTTTTCATTTTCCTTTAATTAATTTAAAGTCCTTTTATAACTTATTTTTAAAACATTAATATAAATTTTTTTTTTTTATTTAGGTTAAATAATATATAAATAGGTACATTAATTAATGCTTCCTTTAATTTTTAAAAAGCCTTTTATATTTCTTTAATAAATTTAAATGGTAGATTTTCCTTTTTTATAATATTCATTATAAGTTTTATAATGTTATTAAAATCCTTAATTATATTTTACATAAAATTTATAAATTTATAAAATAATTAAATATTTATAAATATTTATAATTCTTCCCATTTTTTAATTTATTTAATTTTTTTTTTTAGATCTAAATTTATTTTAATAAAATAATATATCTTAAAAAGTTCACATTTTATTTTTTTTATTGGCATTTTTTAGGTTTAATTAAAATCTTATGTTTTTTAAAATTTTAAAGGATTTTTTTTTTATTTTTTAAATACTTTTTATAAATATTTAAATATATTAAAATATTATTAATAAAAATAAAAATAAATTTATTAAAATATTCTTAAAAATATATTTCTATTATATATTAAAAAATTATTAATACATTTATAAATCCTTATAATATTATAAAAAATTTAAAATGGCTAAATAATATCTATATTATTATTTTTCATTCTTCTTTTTCTATTATTTGTATTTTATAAAATTTATTTTAAATATTTAATATTATAAAATACTTAACTTTATATATTTATTTTATATTATACTTTTATTATAATAAAATATATTTGTTTTTTATTATAATATTATTAAAGTATTAATAATTTTAAATAACTTAATATTAAAGCTTTCTTTTATTATTAAGCTTTAATGTTTTATTAAATTTAAATTTAGGTATTATTATACATTAATATTTAACTAATAATTTTAATATTTTAAAAAATCCTTTACTTTTTATATTTTATATCCATTTTTTATACACCTTATATTATTATTTTTTTAAATAATATATTTATTTAGTTTTTAGGTGTTTTTCTTCCTTAAATAAAATATAATAATTAAATATTATATATTTTAATAATTTATTTAAAATTAATTATTTTTTTTAAAATATTTATTAAAATTTTTTTTTATACTTTTTTAATATTAAAGATAATTTATCTTAATTTTTTTTTATAAAAACATATACACTTTAATTACCTTTTATAATTATTTATATGTTAATAATTTATAGGTTTTATGTTTGTTAAATTTCTTTTAATTTAAAATGGCTTAAATTTTTTAATTTTTTAATTTTTCCCACTAAATTTTATTTATTAACTAATTAATTTAAAGATTATTAACTTTAAATTACGGTTTTTTAAAAATGATTTTTTTATTCTTTATATTTATTATATTAAATTATATTTACTTTTTATAATTATTAATAAATATTATAAAATTTATAATTTCTTTTTATATTATTTTATTATTATAAATTATAATTAATTCATTTAAATTTATATAAAAATAAACCATTTTTTTATTTTTATATAATATTTTATATTTATTAATAATCTTTAAGTATATATAATTAATTACTATTATTAAGTTAATTAAAACTTAAATTTTATTTTCCTTTTAAATTATTATAACTTTAAATAAACTATTTTAATTTATAATTAATTTAAAGACTTTTTTAACTTTTTAATTAATTTATTATTTTTTAAATAATCACTTTTAATGTTTTTTATTATTTATATTAAAGTTATATTTAACCTTTTTAAAGCCTTTTAATAATCCTTTTTTAACACTTCTATAATTATATTTTTATTTTTAAAACTAACTTATTTAATAGCTTTTTTTTAATGTTTCCTTTAAGCTCTTACCTTTTATATTACATAAATTTTATATAAATTATTTTTATAATTTATCCATATTATTCATTAATAAATATAATTTTATAATTAATTAATGAATAAGGTTATTTTAGCTATTTTTTAATTTATTATTTTTATTATAACACTCTTTATTTTATTATACTAATAAATTTAATTATTATAATTTAACTATAACTTATGTTTAATTTTATATAATATATAATATAAATAATAATTTAAGTTATAAGATATTTATAAAATCTTTTTATAATTTTTATACTTTAAGTTTTAAATTTTTAAAATTTTTAATTTAAACCTTATATAAATTTTAATATAAAGATATTTAATTTTACATACATTAATTTTTAAATAAGGAAAATTATTTAAATTTTTTTCCTTATATTTATGGTTTTTAATATATTTAAATATTACATTCATGTAAACTTTTTTATAAAAATAAATACTTTTTAATAGTTTTTACAATTATTATAAATTAATAAACGTCTAAAAATAAGGTCTTAAATAGGTAAATATTAAAAAATGTTATTACATTTATTTATAATTATTATTTTCTTTCTTATCTTTTAATTCTTTCATTATTTATTTTAACTTTTTATTATATAATTATTAGGGTATTTTAATGTTATTTTTATATTATTTTTAATATGTTAATTTTTTTTATAATTTTTTATAAATCCTTTTAATTTATTTAAATTTTTTATAAATCTTACAAGTATTATTTATTAAATTAAAATTATTAGGTTTATATATAAATGGTTTTTAATTTTTATAATTTTAAAGTCACTTTTTTATATTTAATGTTTCATTTTTTAATTTTTTATTATTAAAGAAAATTCCTAAAGTAATATTCTTATATAAGTTATATAAAATTAATATATAATATATATATCCTTTAAAAATAACTTCCTAGTTTCTTTTTATAATTAAATAATAAATATATACTTATAAATATTAAAAATAAATAAGTATTCCTTTATAAATACATCTATTATTATTATTATTTTCCTCCTTATTATTTAAAAAGAAATAATTATTACCCTATTTATTTAATAAATGGATTTAATAATTATCGTTATAATAATTCATCTAATTTATTAACATATAACTTATAATTTTAATTATTATAATTTTAATTTTTACCATAATTTTTATTATTAATTTTAACACTTTAAATTATTATAAAGAACTTTTATACTTATTTTTATAATGTTTTATTTTTTAATAATTATAACATTTAATTATACTTTTATTTTTTTTACTTTTCTTATTATTTATAACCTTATTAATATCTATAAATCTTAAATGAATTCTATAAAATATATTTAATTTCATTTTTTTTTACTTTTAATTAACCTTATAATCATTCTTTTTATATATTTCTTTTTAAAAGGTAAAATTACAGTTATTAATTTAAATTATTATAAAAATATACTTTTTAAAAATAACTAATTAATTAACTTTATATAATTCTTATTTAATTATAAACTTTAATCCTTTAAAATAAACTAATATAAACCTTATATTAATAATATTAATATAAGTTACAAGTTATTTAAACTTTATAATGTAAATTATTATAAACTTAATTTATATTAAAGATATTATTTATTACTTTACCATTTAATTATAATTTAAATCTTTAAATTAATTAATAATCTTTTATTTAAAATTCACATAATTCTTAAATATTTTCTTAATCTTTTCTCTTTATTTTTTATATAATTTTTATTTATTTATAATATATAACTTATATATATTTAAAGCTTTTTTTTAAAATACTTAACTAATATATTTAATTTTAACATTTATTATTAAAATTTATATTTAATAAAATTTAAGAAAAACTTTTACTTAAATTAAAAACTTATAAAGTGGTTTTTTTTATTATATATAAATAAGTTCGATTTAAACCCCTTTAATTCCACCATTACTAATTAATATTACATTAAAATTAATACTAAAAATAATTAATTTTATTTTATTTTAATTATAATAATTACTTTTAATTTTTAAATATAATAAAGGAGTTGGTTTTTTTCCACTTATTTTTAAACTTTTTCCTAATTAAAATTATTACATTTTAAAATAAAATCAATAAATTATTATTATATTAAAGTAAATTATACTTAAATATTATTTTAAGTTAAAAAACTAATCATATTATTAATATATTAAAATACATTTTTAAGTAACAATAAGTTTAATATTTTTAATAACATTTATTATAATGATTATTTATTATCTTTTTAATTATTATTTAATTTTTTATTATTATTATTTTTATTATTAAAGTTTTTAATAATTTTTATTAATAATATAAATTTTAAATTATTAAATTTACTTTAATTTTAATTTTAATAAATTTAAAATAAAAGTATATTAAAATCTTATAAATTATTTTTATTTATTATATAATTATCTCTTTTTTATAATAAACTAATTATTAATAATAATAAAATTATAATTAAATTAATTATACTACATTTAATTACATAATTATATTAATTAAAAAACTTTTAAAATATAATAAACTTTTACTTAATTAAAATTATATTAATAAAGTTATATTTTATATAAAGGATATATAAATATACTTACTTGTTTAAATATTAAAAATTTTAATTTAAAAGTAATAATATATATATATAGATAATAATAAAGGTTATTAAAAAAGGCATAATATTTTTTTCTTTATTAATAATAAAAACTAGTAATAAACTTAAATTAAAAGCTTTATAAATAAATAATTAGTTATATAAAAAACCCTTTTAATTTATATCTTTTTTTATTTTTTATATATTCTTTTTAATCCTTTTAATTTAAATCCTTTAAATTATTTCCTTTAATTTAAATAATTTAAATTCCTTAAATTACCTTCTTTAATCTTTATAATTTAAATTCCTTAAATTACCGTTATATAATCATTTAATTTAACCTTCCATTAATTAATCCTTATTTCTTACTAGGTTTCACTATAGCTTTTTAAGTTATATTAATTTATAATAAAATAAAAACGAAAACGGTTTTTTTTTAAAGTTAAAACTAAAATAATAATAAATGTAATTTTAAAAAGTTATTATAATAATATAAAATTAATATATATTATTTAAAATATATATATATAAATGTAAAAAAAAAAAAAAAACTTATTAATATATTTAATGGTTTAAAAATAAAAAATAAAAATATAAGTTTAAAAAAATATAAAAATAAATAAAAATTTAATTAAATAATTAAAATTTATATATATAAAAATATATAAATAAATACTTATATAATTATAATAAGTTTAAAACGGTTATAAAAAGCTAAAAAATACATTAATTAAAAGTAAATTTAAAACTTTATCGCTATAAATCGTAAATTTAAAATTAAAGTTAATATAATTATATTATAACTTTTTAAATTAATAAAAAAACGCTATTATAATTAATAAATTAAAGTTATTAATAAGTTTTATATATAAATTTAATGGTAAATTATTATTAAATGTAATTATATAAATTAAAATTAAAATTATTAATTAATTAATTAAATTACAGTATTTTATATTATATTATATAAAAAAAAATAAAGTAAATATAATAAATAATAATAATATATTTTAAAATGTTTAATTCTTTAATTATATTAAATAAAATATTTAAATGTTATATAAAGTTTTATTATAAATAATACGTAAATTAAATTTATATATAAATTATATATAAATAAAGTTTTAGTTTTATCGGCACGTAAAAGTGGATTACCTGTAAAATTCGAACTTTTTTACCTGTTTTTCCATCCTTACCGCTAAGTTTTAATTTATTAAAACTTAGCGAAGTGGGGCGGTATGGCGTCTGGGCCGCATCAGCGGGTTGACCAGTCATGCCAGCCGGGTATAGCCACGTATAAAAGTGTGGCTTCTCCCATTGGCGAGATACAGATCGCCCCTTTCTTACCCGCATTACGAATCATAAGTGCGACCTTGCCTTCCGCTCCTAGTCCCATAATCTCATCAGTACGACCCTGGACCTCTCGTAGGAAGAGTTGATTCGACGCTCTGAAATGATAAGCAAAAGGTCAGTCCATCCTCGCTTAGCTCAGGCTTTTTCCCCCTTTCCCCAATCACCTAAATTACCCAACTAACATGAATTTCAGTACCGCGATCTTCCCTGGCTTCTTTGAAACGCCTGACAACTTGCCGACCGACTCCTGAAGGCTCTTTGCGACGACACTAGCCTCGAGGGCAATCTTCACCAACTGGGTGCTTTCGATTCGGCAGGCAAGTTCATCTTTGATAGCGCCAAGGTCACGGCAATGGCAGAGACTGCGCAAATCAACGACTTTAGCAACCAGGACTGGGCCAAGCTGCTGATCAATCGCCTTGTACAATATATGCCCCATTCTCGGCCTGTTTGAAGACGTCCTCTAGCGTGGTCAAGCTATTCAAGATGTCGCCACCTTGTCACCTGAGACCGAAATGGATATCACTCGTGACCCATATGGAATGATGGTCAATTTCACGTCAATCGTGCAGAAGGGTTGCGTCTTCGTTGACACGCTCTGCAAGTCTGGTTCGGTCTTAGAGGCGTTGATGTGCATCTGAGGTCGTGACGAAGGACGGACGGTGTCGCCCTGCATGTTTGGGGATGCATGTACAGTCGGTGATGCGCTTCTTCTGCCTAGAGTCTGGCGGGAAAGTAATTCGGGGAGAGACTGTTTGCGAGTACCCAGTCCGCCTGGATGGCCTACAATTGGAGCAGAACCGCTACAGTCTCAGCCTGTCTATGCTGGCCATGTGTCTTCTGAACGGAGAGATCCTCGATAACGGGGTCTCGAGAGACAATCCGGCGTCTGAGATGTCCGTTTCCAAATTTCTTGTCACGCATTACTTCGACGACTTCATTTCCCCGCGGCACAAACCGAGCCTGACATTTAACAACGGCTGCCGGTTCATTAACGTGGAGCTCACAGAAGCCGGTATCCAGACCGACGGTCACCTGTGGAGGCTGGTTATCCAGACTGCTGTGTTTGACAGCCAGTTACCGTGGGTGGACAAGCCGCGAAACGACGACGGACTCTCCTTACTAGAGCATCGACGTCTCACCAGGCTTTTCAGGAACTGAAGAGACTTTCCCAAGCGAATCTTGCCGGCCAGATTAAGAATTACCTGCTCGAAGACGCTGCCGGAAGCGCACCTTATCAGTTCGGAGAACGCTACGTGCACACGATGGCGAGGGAGGTAGCTAGGGTTAGTGGGGAGGGAAAGCCACTGAGGATCGGGAGCCTCTTTGCCTATAATAGAAGGCCGTCTCCGTGCACTGCTGTTTTCGTCTGGAACGGCGACGATGAGCCCTCGCGATCGTATCACAAGACAACCTTTGTCTTTACTTCGTCGCGGCCCAAAATAGCTCTCGGTAGTGGAAATGATGCTAGGGATACACATCGCCATGTTTCTCTCCAGGTTGATCTTGAAGGCTCTGCGGAACCTCCGAGAGATGACTTGCCCCATCTATATACCATACGCTGGGCTCCTGGTTGGTGCTTCTTTGCTGGCCATCCGAGAACCAGGGTTATCTTCCCATGGCCCTTGGCTTTGAGGTCTGTTTGTCCCAGGTAATCGAGGTCTTCCGAAGCTTCGTCGCGTTACCTCTTAGTTATGTCTCGATAAGCTATGGGGTTCTTGTAATGAGGGGTCCCTGGGCCGGTAAAAGTAAGACGGGGAATTCCTAGAAGTACTCCACGGGGAATTCCTAGAAGTACTCCACGGATCACCTATGACCCTTACTCTAAAGATCGTGATAAGCCTAACGCTTTCTGTCTCCTTCCCCACCTCTTCTCCCTTCGCCGTCACCGTTTTCTTTTTTTCTTGCCGGCACTCTTCCGTGATTTCTCATAGTTTTTGTCGTTCCTCCCAACATTATCAGCATCATCCTCGACATCATCCTGGTTCCCAGCATCCTCCTCTGCTTCCTTGTCTCTAATAACTCCTCGGCCGTCATCTTGCTGGCTTGCATCTTCCTCAGTCCTATTAGCACTTTCATCAAAATCGTCTTCGCCGACATGTTCTTGGTGATCATCACCATTCTCGTCTCGACCCTCTTCTTAAATTCAATTTGGCGCCCTAGTCCCTCATTGTCTTCCCTCTCGTCTTCTTGGCTAGCATCTTTATCAAGATCATCATTAACTTCTATCTCATCGCCCGCACCAATGTTATTCGCGCTGCGACCCGAGTTATCACTGTCGTCGAATACCTGATCCCAGTACGAGACTCTGTCCTGTCGATCCTCAACACTGTCGCTATCCTCCTCTCCGTCTAGGGCGTTTCCCCAGTTCTCACTCAACAAATGATCTCGATCGTTGGCATCCGTATCCTGGGTGCCAATTCGTTAGGTCGCAGCATTAGGCTAGCGGCACGGGAACAACCGCTGTGGGGAGGCTACCCAGTAGCTTCGGCAGTGAGGATGTTCTAGGTCTGTTTAGGTAGCGTATTGTGGGAGACTAGACTAAGCGGCCTGGCGCGTTGGTAACGCGGTTGCCTAGGAGTGTCCCTCCAACCACATTGGAATGTTTTATTTCTCAGTCACCCCCTCCCCACGAAACATCCTTCCTGCACCACACACTACAGCACTACACACACCGCACTCCAGCCAACCTACTTCTCCAGCAATCCCAAAACACGCGCCTTCTCAGCATCATCTCGATCTAGGTTCCGCCGCAGGACAAGATGGCATCACACTCGGCTATTTCTGATCCGATCACTGCAAACGACATGGCGGCTGTTACTAAAGTTTAGGAGTGCTTTGCTACGAAGCCAGTTGTGACTTGATTACTGATACTAGCGCTCTCCCGTTCGGTGTCGCTAACGCATTGCTAGGTCGATTGGGAGAAGCTTGCCGCCCAGGCCGGTTTCAAAGACGGTGCCACGGCCAAAGCTCACTACGAACCATTTCTCAATCCCAACCACCCTGGCGACACGCTCGGAAAACCACAGAATTCTCACGACAACAAAGCCGCTTTGAACCAGTTTACGACTGGAGTGGAAGGAGGAAATAAACACCTTGCCCGCAACTACTCCGCGCTCGGCTATCCATCCGGTCTCGAGGATGGAGAAGCTTGATATGACAGCTCGATACGGTAGACCGCGTCGTGAGACGTATCGTAGATGTACCTCAGATAAATTCTAAGGATCGAGATACAGAAGTGTTCTCGTAATGCAGTAAATCTGTCTGTTAAGTATCTGTGATTGCTAACGGGATGCCGGCCGCGAACACCTCTCGTCGGTACGCAATCACGGGGCTGCACCTTTTATAAAATACTTCGAGACTAAGGGGGTCTTTCGTAACGATAAATCAGGCTCCGGAAAATTCTCGACCTCGCCGGCAGAACCGTTGTGATTCTTGAAATTCATATCGTGTATGCGGGCCTGCTTCGGACGCCTAGCCCCTGGGCCAGCCTCGGCTTGAACATTCATCGTTAGCTCGCAGCGGCGCTTACCGGACAGGAAAGATTGCGCAGCGGACCCAATCTGAAAGAGCTGTTAGCATTCACAACTTTAAAATCCCTGTGTTTATCGTATACCAAAATACTGAAAGGCCATCTGAGGTTTATGGTGGATAATATTGACCTCCTTCAACGCCCCTTCAGTAGCAAGCTTGTCGATAATGCGGTGTACCTCGTGCCTTCCGATTTGCCGGGCTATCCCGCGATATTTGGAAATACCGAAAACCCCTTCCTTTACCTTGTGGCCCAGCATGATATCTGTACATTGGGTGCGCGTGAGCCGTCCGCACTGTCTTATAATTTCGAGAACGGCGGTGGCGAGCGGACTGAAGTCCATTAGACGGACGGTGTCACTTGCTTCGCAATTGTCGCAAGTCCCGCCGCACTCTGCCCTGCTGAACTTCTCTCCGAAATACTGGAGAATCTGGACGCGGCGACAGTCGCTCCGATTATCGCAGAAGGCGACCACTTTGTTTAACAGGCCGTGCTGCCTCTGCCTCTGGGTATCGCTGCCTTCGTTATTATTGATCATCTTCCTGAGTAAGCTGACGTCTGCGTAGCCAAAATACAGGTAGCATTCGGACGACTGACCATCCCGACCGGCGCGCCCGGTCTCCTGATAGTACCCTTCGAGGCTCTTAGGCATCGATTGGTGGATGACGAACCGCACGTCCGGCTTGTCGATTCCCATACCGAAGGCGATCGTAGCCACGATGACCTTGATGCTCCCCCTTTGCCATTCGCTCTGCACTTGGATCTTTTCCTCTATGGCAATGGAAGCATGGTAGTGGTAGGCAGCTATGCCGTGCCGATCTCGGAGTGCGGTCGCGATGGTTTTAGCCGACTTGCGAGAGAGCGTGTAAACGATGCCTGTCTCTCCCTTATATCTCGACCTGATTAAGGTGGCGATGCTTTCTACATTCCCTTTCTCTTTCTTCACTACTCTATAGTAAATATTCGGACGGTTAAAGCTCTGGGCGATCTCTTCGCACTGGCTCATACATAGGTTGCTTTTAACATCGGCGATGACATTCGGCGTCGCCGTAGCTGTCAAGGCCACCAGAGGGACGCCTGGGAACCTCTGTCTAAAGCGGCCCAGTTCCTTGTAATCAGGGCGGAAATCGTGGCCCCACTGGCTGACGCAGTGTGCCTCGTCGATAACGAAACGAGCAAGGCGGTTGCCTTCCCACAGCTTCTCGAGCACGTTCAGGAAAGCCTCGCTCTTGTTCAGCATCTCGGGGGTTACGTAGAGGAGGCTATGGAGCATCTCTGGGCTACCAGACTTGAGGAGTTTCAAGGTATTATGTCGCTCTTCGGGCGGCAGCTCGCCGTGGAATGCTATGGCGGGGATGCCGAGCGCGTGGAGATGGCCTACCTGGTCATAAATAAGACTAAGGAGAAGAGACACGACGACGGTAACTCCCCGGGTGTTGCCACTCTTGACGATAGCCGGCAGCTGGTAGCAGAGAGATTTGCCACCGCCCGTCGGCATCAGTACGAAGATATCCTTCCCGGAAAGCGTCGTGTCGATAGCTTCCAGCTAGTTATGTCTGAAACCTGCCATCTTGAACCGATCATAAAGAGCGTCCTCGACATCCCTAGACCATGGGTGCTTCGTTAGCCCTGGCAAAGGTTGACCCGGGCAGTTATTTCGCGCTGCCGCCCTTTTTACAGAGGTCCGTTGTTGGAGTTCGAGGCAACGGGCAGCCTCGGCCATATCACGGTCGCTGAGGTCTCCGTCGTAGTCGCTCAACTGCCCCGACGTCTTGCGCTTTCCCGAGATCGATACGCGTACCGGAGAACTCGAGGCGACAGCTTCTGGGCTAATACCAGCCGTATCAGAGCGCCTCTCCGATACGAATTCCTGGTAGGAGCGGTATTCGCAGTAAAAGGTGTTCCAAGCTGCGAGTAGTCTGGTCAATCGCTTTTGCTCTTCCTCGAGATAGGCGCTGAGCTCCTCGGGATCTTCGCGGAGGGACTGTTCGAATGCCCTCTGGTTCTCCTCTAACTTTAGTTCGATAAAAGCTGCCTGGTCAGTAGGCGCCGGTCCTGGCCAGTTGTCCGAGATAGAGATAGAGCTCCTAGGCGCCGCAGCTGGTCCTGAATGAAGGCTCGATCGGCAGAGAGCTGAAGGCGGCGCATTACGAAAGGCACGGCCATGGGCCATCTCGCGACTTGATATGTACTGAGCGATGGGAGCTTTTTCGGACCATCTTTTCCTATAATCATGCCGAGGGCTAGTGCAGCTGGAGCACGCGTTCTACTGGCTGCTGCACACTTTGCGACGCGATCAAGGTTAAAGAAATTGGGGCATACGCATTCTCGATTAAGATGATCCGTCTGGGAGGGTTGGCCTTGTCTCTTGTTTCACTTGGTTTGGACCGCTTGTTTGAAAGCGCCTTCCCTTATGTTTCTACAAGCTCTAGCATCTTGGTTGATCGTTAGCTGCATTGTTCGCTGCTGCCGCCAGGTTGGCTTGCCGCTAACAGTTTGCGGGCTATCTCTCCCTTTGCTCCTGCCGTGATGACTTTTGGGGGCCGGAAATAGGATATACCGATTACAGGATCAGTAGCACGGCTTGGCTCGGGGGTAGGTAAGGTTTATGTGGCTCTGCTAGGGTCTACCTTTGCCTGTGCACTGATGTGTGTAGTACTTTCGTATTCACTCCTTGCAGCACACCAGCTTTGTCACTCCTCTCCTGATATCGGAGTGATGCTGATACCTCGGGGCTTGTCTTATGCTAAGATCGCTACCATCCCCATCGAACATGGTCTGTACTCGAGTTGGCTTCCGGCAGCCATCGCAGTGTTCATGGCGACGTCAAGAGGTGAGCCAATCGTCTCCGAATTTCATGTGGGTGGGCCAAAAAGGGGACTGAGTTGCTCACTCAACCTACCCATACCTTCTATTGCTTCGGCGAGCAAGCCGTCCTCCTAATCTTTCAGCCTACGCAGGTTATAGGGATTGCGATTCAAGCGAAAGCTGTCCATCTCCAGCGCAAATAGCTGCTGCGTAGACGTCTCGATGATCTCGTCGTCTTCCATGATGTACAGGTTATCGGAAGTATAGCGCGGACCAGAATACTTCTCGGCAATCTCGGCAAGAACAGAGGGCATCAGGAGGTCGTATGCTTCGGTAGCAGATGTCAAGAGATCTGGACTATATATGATTTAGCAACAGCCACGAAAAGGAAAGAGGGGGGTAGGTGCAGGGTAGACAAGAGAATCAACATCCTTGACAGATCCCTGTTCTCGTCTCCATTTGCGAGAGGAACGAAGATGGAATTATCCTCTTGTATCAGCGCACTTGCATCTTTATTATCTCGCTACGAGATACCCAGGTCCTCCGCTGGCGATGGCGTCACCGACGGCCGACTCTAGCATCCTGATGGCTCTCCGAACCCCGAAGGTAAGAACGAGGCGGGCCTAAATCGTGATGTAGAGATACTTCCAGAGTCGCACGTGGGTGCCAACAAGAAGACAGGCACTGTGAGAATGGATAGAAGACGTGCAGCGCTGCGTGACAAGGGAAATAAATGGTGCGCGAGATGAAGGCAGATACGCGACGACAGATATACTCTTAAGGAGGAGAGACGGGTCGTTAAGGTGGTGTAGGGAGGAAGGCAGTTTACCAGATGCACAGTGGAAGAAATACATACGTAAGTAAGTTCCCTAGCGCCCACACCTGCTAAAATATAGCAATATCGCGCTGATCGTAACTGTCCCGTCGCTATGTTAGCCCTATTCGGATATTAAGCAGCCTTAATGTAAAAGCCTACGACCGTAACTAACACCTTCTACGTCATTGATTTCTTGGCTCAGATTAGACCGCGCGATATACTTGAAGATAACCTTTCTCTAATACGTGACTGTTCTCTCGCGATCGAAAAGCGGTCTAGTCCTATGTCGCAAATGCGTCCCGTAACGACCTCCACGAGGAAAGTGCCAATGTCTGCCCTCAGGATACGTATTCTGGGAAACTCGCCTTCATTCCGGGTATCGACGAGTATAGACCACGGGAACTGATCTGCGATGTCGCATACTAAAGGATGAGCTAAATGAAGCACTTACTGCATGCATATCCAACGGGAAGGGCTCAATGCCACCGGTCGCTGGGACCCCATGGCGTAGACAAACGCAAACTTAAGGGAATCAACACACACTCCTCTTTCCCACCTCCAACACCGTACTATCTAAGCAAGTGGAGAAGTTGACAATGATCCTCTCGCGCTCTGGCATGTCCGGCAATGCGAACAGATGGGGAGTACCAGTTCTTGTGAACAGGCTGGTAGGGCATGTTGCATATTGGCAGGATGACTGTCCTCGGCAAACTCTTCGATTGCGATTTTTAGCCGCGCTTCGAGCCAGGAAGCCATGCTGTTTCGCGACTTTTTAGTGGATCCTAATAAGCGTAACAAAAACCGTTTCTGGGTTGACGAGACAGTAACTCACAAGAAACTAGCCGCCGACTGTGTACGGGTAATGAAAGAAACACTTCAGACAGACATTTGCGGAGTTTAATGGCCCGGAACTCTTCGTTCTTCTATTAATGCGCAGATAATAAGCGATAGTCTGCGACCAGAACTTCAGTATGCATGCCAGTACTGGGTTCACCACGCGGAACAAGCAGGCGACTATCTACACGATGATGTCGAAGTCTTCGACTTCCTCCAAAGGCATTTCTTACACTGGTTAGAAGCGTTAAGCCTGATAGGAAGAGCTTCGGAAAGCATCCAGAATATCAGGACCTTGTAATCACTTTTCCACGTACGTTTGCCTCTACCGCGGACCTTAGAGTAGTTTTACTTACTTAATTTAAACCGAAAACCCTACGCAACTATCTGACTTCCTCGAGCCATCTTTTAAAGCCTATAGTGGTCGATTTAGAGATTCGCTTGCTTACGACTGCTCTTACCGCGTGAACACGTTCTCATAGCTCATTAGCGTTTAATAATAATGTCAGACAAAGATATCATCGGGATCATCCAGGTCCAGTTAGACGCCTTTACGTTCCAACCGAACGTCGGAAGGGAAAAAGATAAGGCCATCGTCAAGAGGCTCGTGTCTCGATTCGGCACGGCACCGTGCGAGCCGGAGGAGTGGGACCATCACGTCAAAGGCTACGTCGGCCCCGAGACATACAACAAGATATTGTCGGCCCTGGGCATGTCCGAAGACGAGTTCCGGCGCATCGTTCAGGCCCGCAGGTACCCTCGCCTTCGAGGTCTCCGAAGATCCATCCTCTGTCTCGACGGAAGGCAGAGGCTCGCCGCCGCTCGAGAGAAGTTTGGCAACAAGTTCTGGTGGACGGTGAGGCTTTACTCCAGCGCGCGAGCCAGGCGCTTCTCCCACCGTACCACGGACGCGGATGGCGAGATATACTGGAACGTCCGACGTCACGATCAACGCAACGAGAGCGATGTGGTCCGAGATTTGTACTTCGAGCTCAGTCCCGGCAAGGAGAGGATTCTCAAGTTCCTGCTCAAGGAGATGCCGGGCCAGGTGCCGGGCCAGGTCGTGTTTGTACACCAAGATATCGTGGACGCCCTCGACCGTGTCTTCGCGTTCCCCGGCATGAGAAAACAGTTCAGACTGGGCACCATGCTCAAGGTTCTCGCCCTGCACTGCCCCGAACAGGTCTCACACTACGGCCGTCGTCGTATCGCTGATATCTGGTGGAAGATCTCGGACGGTCACCCCTCATACGTCGATCACGAAACCGTCGTGGGTCTGCAGCGTCGTGTTCCTTCGAACAGAACCGATAGGACCTACATCCGGACGATGATGGATAGCGGGCAGATTTTTCGTCACGTCAAAGACCGGTCTCTAAGAGAAAGGATAAAGCGGAATATCCTGTCTCTTAACATCGTTATCCCGAGTATCGAGACCTTCCACGAAAACATGATGTACTTCTCTATTGGGGCCAAGATCTTAAGAAAATTCGAGGTGGATGACGAACCAAACGACTCCCAAGTAAATGGAGGCGAAACCCTCTTTCAAAACCTGGATCGACACTGGCAAGCCCCAGATATACCGCGTATAGAGGTAGGCGCGCTGCGGCACTCCGGGGAACGGCGTGCGCGTTCACGGCCCTGTGGCATTGCGAGTTCACGTCGACGTATCCTACATCGCAGGCGTGGGCCAATTTTCACCGCCTACTGAAGCCACGATTCAAAGGTAAATATATTTTTTAGCTGAAGAGGTCAGAAATCAACCGTACTCCATCCTCAGACAGAACAGGGTGGCTGCGTAAGAGTCTAGCACCGAAACTTCCCTCCGTCTCCCTCATCTTCTCCTTCTCCCTCATCCTCTCTACCAGTATCGCCAACGGTTTCCCGACTTCCGACCCAGCCCCGGCGGTAACCCAGAAACAGAAGAATGGTAAGGAAATCTTGCTACAGGCCGATTTAGTATCTTTCGCTCCCTAAGACCCGCAAACTGGAAGGGGTGTCCGGGCACCGAGAGACGAGGACCTCAACGTTCCAGGTCCCGAAGGGCGGGCTCTCTTGTTTATTGTCCTGGCCTTGTAACCTTCATCCTAGGAAGGGAGCTAGTACAGAAGTGGGCGACTTCTTAGAAAGACGTGACAGTTCTTCATGCGTCGGCGTGACGTGTTGGTGACTTCAGTCAATCCAACCAGAGAGCTGCATGTTCAAGATTGCAGCAAAGCAGTGCCACTTACCTACCTTCACCCTCCCTTTTATAATGACTAACACCTAATACCTTAGGATAGGAGAATCTTTGGCCCTCATATTCGAGTTGCCTGGGCGGGGTTACAAGTGTCAGCACCGATGAAATCCAAATGAATCCACGCAGAAGACCGAGCTATGCTTGCGACCAATAATCAACCATACGCGGGAAGCAGTATTATTAGAAAGGGCCTGCTAAATAGAAAATACAGCCAATATAACCTTGTGTCAAAGACCTTCCTCTGCCAGAAGGGCATTCAATCCTACCTAAAGCATATTCATTACTGCAATGTCTATGTTATTCTTTGCGAAAGTAGTAATAAGCGTTGTGAAATCTAACTCGCTACCTTGTCCTGTACGAATCTATATTTCTTACGCCATTCTGCGTAAAATTCCGTTTCGACACCAAGGATCGTCCGCAGCGATAACTAGATTCTTTATAATAAACAACATTTGGCAAAAACTAATACTATTATTATCCTTTTAATACTCCGTAATAATATTACTATAAACGTTACGATAATAGGTAAAATATTAAGGCGAATTTTTTTATACTTTATTTAATTCGAGCTTTTATTTTATAAATTTTTAATACTTATATATAACCGGATTTTAATTACACGTAAATTATTTAAAATATTTTTTATTATTAATAATATTTAAAAAAATTATAATATTATTTTAATTAATAATGTTTTATAAGTTATTATTTTTAAAAATAATAAAGTTTTAAATAATAAAATTTAAATAAATAAAAACGAAATAATTTATTTTATTAAATTTAAAAATTTAATTAATTAATTAATATAAAAACATCGTAAAACCTTTTAAAAATAACTTTTATTCGGAATATATATTAAATATAAAAATATAATACGTTTTTAAATCGTTAAATATTATATAATTTATATATAAAAAATCGTTAATTAAATTTTAATAAATAAATTATTTATTAAATATAGTTTTTTAATTAACTCGTTATATTAAACCAGTTTTTAATAAAGTTTTATTATTTTTAAATATAAAATTATTATTATTAAATTAATATTTAAATTAAATGTTATATAAAAATATTTTAAAAATAAATGATAATATAATATAAAAATATTAAAAAACGTTTTAAATTATTAATAAAAAATTTAAAACGTTAAATAAAAAAAATAAAAGTTTTATTAATATTATTAATAAAGCCTTTTTAAAGCTTTATTAATGTTATAAAATAAAGCCTTTTATAGTTTTTTATAAAGGTTTTTATAATAGTTTTTTTAAGTTATTATAAAGTTATATAAAACTATATTAAGTTATATTTTATATAAATTTTTACGTAAAATATAATTATTAAAGTAATTAAAAATTAATATATATTTAACATTATATTTATTATTTTTATTTAATTATTAATAATTAAAAATCCATTTAACATTAATTAATAGTTAATAAATGTTATTATAAATTAATAAGGAAAAAATAATCTTATAATTATAATTGTTATTATATTAAATTATAATTAATTATGTTTAATAAAAATAAAAGTTTTATTTAATAACGTTTTATATAAAACCTTTTTTTTAAAAATAACATTATTACTTTTAATATTATTTTTAAAGTTAATATTATTTACGTTTTATTATACTTTTAAAATATTTTTTTAATTATTATTTTCCGTTTTAATACTTTAAAAATTTAAATTATTATATTTATTTATTTTAATTTCTTTTATATTAGAACATTATTATATATATATTATTATTATTATTTTCTTTTTTTACGAAACGCTTTTTTATTTCGTATATAAAGTAAAAAAAAAAACGGATTATTAATTATATTATTTTTATAACATTTCTTAAATAACTTTATTTTCATTAATAATTTAATAATAAATCCAGGTATTATAAATTATAATTTACATTTTATGTTTTATATTTATATAAATATACCTTTTCTTTTAATATTAATTAATTATTATAAAAATAATAAATAGTAAAAATTCATTTAAAAAGGCATTAATAAGAAATTATTAACGTTTAAATAAAAAAAAACGAGATAATTTATTTACTTTATTTTTAACGTTAAAAAAAGAATTTAATCGTGTTAATTTAAAAGTTTTTAATATCGTAATTAATTATATAAGCTTAATATTATATAAATATTAATTATTTACGTTTATTACGTAAAACTTTTTTTAATTAATATTATTAAAATGTAAAAGTGTTAAACGTGTTATTATTATAAAATTTTACCTGGTAAAATATTTAATTTAAAATTTATTTAAATTTATATATTTAATAATATAAACTTAAGTTTTTTAAAACTTAAACTTAAAAGCTTTAAATTTTTATTAAGCTTTTTTTTTTTTTTTAACTTTAAAATTCTTCCTTTTTTTATTTTATTAATATTAATTTATAATATTATTTTTTCTTTTTTATACACTTTTTTTTATTATAATATACACTTTTTTTTATTTATTATAATAAAAAACTAATTAAATTATATTAATTAAAATAAAGTTAACGTTAAAATTAACCTAATTAATAAAATTTAATTATTAAATAATAATAAGCTTTTAATGTATTTAATAAAAAGTTTTAAACTATATAAAAATTAAAATTATAATAAAACCTTTTAAAACTTTTTTTATAACGATTTTACGGGATAAATTATAAAGCATTTTAATGCCGTTAATTATAACCTTTAAATAATAATATATTATTATTTATATTAATATAACTTTTATATTAATAACGGATTTAATTAAAAGAATATAAATTATTTATATAATATTTTAATTATTAAAAATTATTTACATTTTTCATGTAACTTTATAATTATTAAATTAAAAAGGTTACTTAAAATGTTTATTTTATAAAGTAATTTATATTATAAAAAACTTTTTATAAAAAAAGTGGATAATTAAAAATTAAAAATTACACCGGTTTTAAATTAATTAAGTTTTTTATAATAATTAAAATAAAGTTAATTAGGTTTTAATTTTTATAATACCTTTAATTTATTTAATTTTCCCTTTAATTTAATATATTTTATATTTAAATTTAAACTTAATTTATTATTAATATTATTAAATTTTTTATTTAAATTATTATTATTAAAACCTTTTAATTTATTAAACCCATTTAAATTAAATCTTTTTTATTTTCTTTTAAGTTTATTTAACTTTTTACCGGATTAAATTAATGTAATTTATAATTAATTAAAAAGATTTATAAATTTTATTAAAATGTATTATAATGAAATTTATAAGTTTAAAAACGATTTATACGATATATTTAATAAAAAAATTAAGTATTTTAAAGATATATATTATAATATAAATGTATAACTTAATTAATATAAGGACGTTTTTTTTATAATATTTAAAGTGTTATATACGCTTTTGTAAAAAGCCGTGGTTTGAAAAGGCGGCTTAAAAAAGGGGTTATTATATTAAAATAAAGTATTTTTAATTTAAAATTTTAAAGGATGTTTAAAATTATAAGTTTATTTTATAACGTTAATAATATTAATTAACATTTATTAACGCTTTTTAATTTTAATTAATGTTTATAAATATTTATTAATATTTATAAATATTATAATGGATGTATTAATTTTAAAAGGAGTATTTTTATATTAAGGTTATTAAGTTTACTTTAATATTTTTTATATATAAAGTTTAATATAAGTAAAATGATATCTTTTTAAAAAATATTAATTATAGTTTAATAGTAATTAATTTAAACATTTATTTATTATTAAATATTTAGAAGGTATTACACCTTTTTTATAAACTTATATTAATATATATATTTAAATTAATATTTTATTATTATTATTTTTAAATTAAAACTTTAATATAAATAAGTTTTATAATATTTTAATTATTTTTTAATTAATAGTTTTTTATTAATTTAAGATTTAAAAGTGGTATAAGTAATAGTATTTTTACGTTTATTTTTTTTTTAAAATATTTATTATTATAATTATTTTTTTTAAAGTAATTTTTTTTTTAAGGAAAAAGGGTTTATTAATAATAAATTTAAAAAATTAAAAAGTAAATTAAAAGAATTTAAGATTTAAGAACTTAAATCTTTTAAAAAAGAAGTAGTTTAATTTATAAAAGAATTTATTTAATTACTATTTAATTTAAAAAACTTATTTTTTATTAATAAAAAAATATTACTTAATTACATTATATTAAATTAAATTAATACCTTTTTTTTTATATTTAAGCCTTTTTAAATAAAATTAAATAGTTTAAGGAACAGTTTAAAATTATTTAACTTAAAGGATTTAAATTTAAAACTTTATAATTATATAATAATTTTAAGGATTTTAATAGTTTTATTATTTAAATATAAGCTTACTTTAAATTTTATAAGTTTTTTATTAAAAAAAAAAAAGTAAAAGGTTTTAATAATAGTTGTATTTTTTATTAAAAATACTTTAATTTAATTTAAACTTATTATAAAGGATTATTTAAAAAAGGTTATAAACGAAAAAAAATAACCCGAAACCGTTAAAATTTTTAAAAGTTTCAAGTATTTTATTAATAAATTTTAAAAAATATATGGTAACTTTAATAAAATTTAAATGGTTAAATTATATTTAACCGATTTATAGTAAGTTAAATTAACCGTTAAATATATTATAAACTTTAAAAAGTGGGTTGTTTAAATTAATATTTTTGACGAAGGATTTTTTATTTATTTTTATTAAAAACTTAAATAATAAGTTAAAGATAAAATTTATAAAGAAAGTTATTTTAAGGATTTTAACAAGTATATTAAATTAACCATTAAAATTAATAATTAATAGTTTTAATATAAGTTAAAAAAAAATATTAAGGATTAATTTATTCCGGTAAAAAAAGCGGAGGAAAAAATAATAAATGTTATTTAAACATTTTTTATAGTATATATTTTAAACTTATAAATGTAAATTAAATTATAGTTAAATAATTTTTTTAAGTTTTATAAAAATTTAAATTAAATTAAATGTTATAATTATAGTAAAAAAAGGATATTATAAAAGTTAATATAAAAGCTTTAAAAAAAAATAACTTTAAGTTTTAAAAATTAAAGTTAAAAGTAATAATTAAGTGACTTTTATTTAAACCGTTAATATAATAAAAAAGGAGTTTTTTTAATTTAATATCCCTTATAAAAACTTTTATTAAATGGTTTATTTTATAAATAACTACTTAATTTATTAAAAAAAAAAGGATAATAACTTTTATATTTTATTTAATAATAATTAATGGGATAATAAAAAATATTATTATTACGAACGGTTAAATTAATTAAAGTACCCGCGATTATATTATTTATATTTAAATTTAAAGCGAAATAAAAAAACTATTATAAAAGGATGTATATATTATTTACCGATTATATATAATTTATATTTATATTTTGTTATAAATTAATATAGCTTGAAGGGTTATAATAAAGCTTAATAGGGAAATAAGGATTAATTAATAAAGGGTTAAATTAAATGATTATGTGATAATAATTTAGGGAATTTAAATTATAAAGATTAAAAGAAATGATTTAAAGGATTTAGATTACTTGGATTAAGGGAAATAATTTAGGGGATTTAGATTAAAGGGATTAGAAAAAATGTATAAAAGATAAAAAAGGATATAAATTAAAGGGTTTTTTATATAATTAGTTATTTTTTTATATAGCTTTTAATTTAAGTTTATTATTAATTTTTATTATTAATAAAAAGAAAGACATTATATTTTTTTTAATAACCTTTATTATTATTTATATATATATATTATTACCTTTAAATTAAGACTTTTAATATTTAAATAAGTAAGTATATTTATATACTTTTTATATAAAGTATAACTTTATTAATATAATTTTAATTAAATAAAAGTTTATTATATTTTAAAAGCTTTTTAATTAATATAATTATATAATTAAATATAATATAATTAATTTAGCTATAATTTTATTACTATTAATAATTAGCTTATTATAGAAAGGAAACAATTATGTAATAAATAAAGATAACTTATAAAATTTTAATATATTTTTATTTTAAACTTATTAAAATTAGAATTAAAATAAACTTAATAATTTAGAACTTACATTATTAATAAAAACTATTAAAAACTTTAATAATAAGAATAGTAATAATAAAGAATTAGATAATAAATAATTAATATAGTAAACATTATTAATAATATTAAACTTATTATTATTTAAAAATATATTTTAATATATTAATAATATGGCTAGTATTTTAGGATAAGCTAGTATTTAGGTATAGTTTACCTTAATATAGTAATAATTTATTAATTTTATTTTGGAATATAATAATTTTAATTAAGAAAGAATTTAAGAATAAATGGAGAGGAACCAGCTTTTTTATTATATTTAAAAGTTAAAGGCAATTATTATAGCTAAAATGAAATAAGATTAATTATTTTTAATACTAACTTTAATATATTAATTAATAATAATAAAATTAAAAAGGTTTAAATTAAACTTACTTATATATAATAAAGAAAAATTACTTTACAGGTTTTTGGCTTAAACAAGAATCTTTCTTAAATTTTATTAAGTATTAATTTTAATAAATAATGCCAGAATTAAATATATTAATTAAATATTTAAAAGGAAAGCTTTAGATATATATAAACCTTACATTATAAATTAATAAAAACTAAATAAAGAACAAAAAGAAGAAATTAGGAAGATATTTAAGAATTATATAAATTTCGAACAGAAAATTATTAACTAGTTTAAGGACTTAGATTAAAATTAAATAGTAGAATAATTAATGATATTTTTAATATAAATTAAGTTTATAATAGTTTATACGGTAAAATTTAAGTAGTTAATAGCTTATATTACTATTATAAATATTAGATTTATACTAGTTTATTTTAAAGGATTAAAACTTAATATTAAAAAGGAATTATATAAGGTTAATTAATTAGCTACCTTTAAAAAATATACTTTTATAATAATTAAAATTAATAATTATAATTTTGCTTTTTAATAAAAAACATATAAAAAAAACAATTATTAAGTTAATTAAGAATAAAAAAGAATAAAATTAAATATATTTTATAGAATTTATTTAGGATTTATAGATATTAATAAAGTTATAAATAATAAAAAGGATAAAAGTATAATTAAATATTATAATTATTAAAAAATAGGATATTATAAAAATAAATATAAAAGTCCTTAATAATAGCTTAAAGTATTAAAATTAATAATTAAGGTTTATACTATAGTAGGAATTAAAATTATAATAATTAAAATTATAAGCTATATATTAATAAACTAAATAAATTATTATAATAATAACTATTAAATTCATTTATTAAATAAATAAAGCAGTAATTATTTCTCTTTAAACAATAAAAAGGAAAATAATAGTAATAATAAATATATTTATAAAAGAATATTTGTTTACTTTTAATATTTATAAGTGTATATTTAATATTTAACTATAAAAAGAAGCTAAAAGGCCATTTCTAAAAAATATATATATTATACGTTAGTTTTATATAATTTATATAAGGATATTATTTTAAGAATCTTTTTTAATAATAAAAAGTTAAAAAATAAAATACTTAATATAAAAAAGTGGCTTTAAAAATATAAAAACTAAAAACTATCTTTATATAAGCTTAATAATTTTAATTTAACAAATAATATTTACAGGATTTATAAGGAATTTAAATAAATTAAAAAGATTTATAAAAAGAGGTAAAAGGAACTAATATATTAAAGGTAATATAAAAATAATATTAAAGTATTATAATAATTTTAAAATAAAAAGTTAAAATGAATAATAAAAAAATTAAAAGATAAGGAAGAAAATAATAACTATAAATAAATGTAATAATGTTTTTTAATATTTACTTATTTAAAACCTTATTTTTAATTATTTATTAACTTATAATAATTATAAAAGTTATTAAAAAACATTTATTTTTATAAGGAAGCTTATATAAATATAATATTTAAATATATTAAAAACTATAAGTTTAAAGAAAAAGATCTAGATAATTACCTTTATTTAGAAATTAATATATATAAAAGTAAATACCTTTATATTAAAACTTATATAAGGTTTAAATTAAAAATTTTAAAAATTTAAAACTTAAAATATAAAAATTATAAGAAAATTTTATAAGTATTTTATAACTTAAATTATTATTTATATTATATGTTAAAAAAAGTTAAGTATAAATTATAATTAAGCTATAATAACTAGGTTTATTAATATAATAAAATAGGGAACATTATAATAAAAATAATAAGTTTAAAAATAATTAAAATAACTTTATTTATTAATTAATTATAAGATTATATTTATTAATAAATAATATGGATAGATTATAAAAATAACCTATATAAAATTTATATAATGTAAAAAGTAGAAGCCTGGAGAAAGCATTAAGAAAAGGCAGCTAAATAAGTTAGCTTTAAAAATAAAGATATAATTATAAAAGTACTAAAAAAGGATTATTAGGAGGCCTTAAAAAAATTAAATATAACTTTAATGTAAATAATAAAAAATAATAAAGATAACTATTTAAGAAATAATAAGTTAATTAAAAAGTTAAAAAAGTTTTTAAATTAATTATAAGTTAAAATAATTTATTTAAGGTTATAATAATTTAAAATAGGAATAAAATTTAAGCTTTAATTAATTTAATAATAATAATTAATTATATATATTTAAGGATTATTAATAAATATAAGGTATTATATAAAGATAAAAAAACAGTTTATCTTTATATAAATTTAAATAAATTAATTATAACTTATAATAATAAAATAATATAAAAAGAAATTATAGATTTTATAATATTTATTAATAGTTATAAAAAGTAAATATAATTTAATATAATAAATATAAAGGATAAAGAAATTATTTTTAAAAAATTATAGTTTAAAGTTAATAACTTTTAAATTAACTAGTTAATAAATAGAATTTAATAAAAAAAACCAGAAAATTAAAAAGTTTAAGTCATTTTAAATTAGAAGAAACTTAATAAATGTAAGATTTATAAACTATTAATATATAAATAATTATAAAAGGCAGTTAAAGTATATATACTTTTATAAAAAAAGAAGCAGGATAAAATGTTTTTAATATTAAAAGAGTATAAGAAAAAATTTTAATAGGTTTTTTAAGAGAATTAGTTAACTTTAAATGGATTATTAGAATATATATATTTAACTATTATATTTTATTTAAGGAAGGAAAATACTTAAAGATTAAGTAAATGTATTATTTAGGAAAATAATAATATAAGGTATATAAGAAATAATATAAAACTTAAAAAGAAAGAATTTTTTAAATATTAAAGTTATTAGTTAAATATTAATATATAATAATATTTAAGCTTAAAATAAATGGAATATTAAAACTTAATAAAAAAGGAAAGCTTTAATATTAAATTATTTAAGATTATTAACACTTTAATAACATTATAATAAAAAATAAACATACTTTATTATAATAAAATATAATATA